>JANRMR010159994.1:0-12386 GCA_025434825.1 Bergia sp. 'catenularis' | reverse complement strand
GGGGTGCTCAATAGAAGTCATTTATCCAAAGAAGGATTAATGTACTACAAAAATAATATTGTAACGTATTTCATAATAAAATACTTCTGCATTTTGTTGCATTGTATATTATACATAAATATCAAGTATTGGAAAGTTTTGGAATATTCTGCAGGCAAATATTCCCTTTCAAACAAGTTTTACTTTTTCTTTTAGACCCAAGCACGTTGTGCAGCTGTAACCATGGACCGTGAATGGTCGAGCTCCCAATCGGATTCTCTTACTCTTTATGTAAGTTTTATGCCTCTGCCAAACTTATAATAGCAAATGTACCTGGGTGGTAAGAGTACCTGGGTTGAAAGAATCCCGGGTGGTAAGAGTACCTGGTAGTAAGAGTACCTGGGTGGTAAAAGTACCTGGGTGGTTAATGTATCTTGATGGTAAATGTACCTGGGTGGTAAGAGTACCTGTGTGGAAAGAATACCTGGGTGATAAAAGTACCTGGTTGGTAAGAATACCTGGTTGGTAAAAGTACTCTGCTCAGATAGAAGGCAAGGGTCAAGTTCTCTAACTTTATTCCCAGCGACGTTTCGGGCTTGTTTATGTTGGTAATTCGAACTTGCACTTGTTGCTTGAAGAGGCGTCTTTTCCGTACCGTAATTCGAACTTGCACTTGAGTTCGGCTTACAAAGGGCTTCTCTATACCGCAAAATAACTTCGGCTTTAGAAAGTATTTAGTCTTAGTCAATCGACTCTGAGCTGCATGGATGTTTAGTCTCGCAGATTCGACGACTTGTGTCAATTGTCTACCAGAGATTTTCAAAATCAGTTCAATTTAAAAGCAGTACTCTTCCCGGTCTTTTTTTTTTTATCGCTGATATGTATTCTTGATTCCTGATACATGACACAGATTTGACCCGCACAAATATTTTACAAAATACAATATAAATGTTTTGTCAACTAATGCAGAGCTCAGCTCAGTTAATGAATCAGTCAGTCATTCAAATATGTTTGATAAAACAAATTATTTTGAGAAACTGCGTCCGCTCGTTGCTTGCCTGCCCTGGTGCATCTCTCGCTGAAGGGACTTCTTTCAACTGTACTGCGATTATTCTCAGTTAATTTTGCGCCGAAATGAGAACAATTCAGTCACATATTACTAAGTTCAAAATTAAATTTTTCCAAGTACAAGGAAACAAAATAGTTTTGGTTTATTTATATTTACTTTATTTTACATTATATTTCAAAGAACGTGATTGCGTTGCTCGTGTGAAAGTTCGGTAAACAATAGTGATTGCTATATAACTTGAACAATATGAACGTGTGTGGTGTTGTTGTTGAAATAATATTTAATAATAGTAATGACGATGAAAACAAAATAATGTTAACAATAACAAGAAGAATAATAATGTTAATATAATCTATTTCAGAACAGAGGTTTTCGTGGTTTCTCTAAACCTTACATATATCACGAGATTTTTTAACATTTATTTTTTATTTTTTTTTTTCGCTTTAGACCCATTCCTTAATCTACCTGAGTTGGTGGTTAAAGTATCTGGGTGGTAAGAGTACCTGGTTGCTAAGAGTACCTGGGTGGTAAGAGTACATGGGTAGTAAGAGTACCTGGTTGGTAAGAGTGCCAGGTTGGTAAGAGTACCTGGTTGGTAAGAGTACCTGGGTGGAAAGAGTACCTGGCTGGTAAGAGTACCTGGGTGGTAAGAGTACTAGGATGGTAAAAGTACCTGTGTTGTTAAGAGTACCTGGGTGGTAAGAGTACCTGGGTGGTAAGAGTACCCGGGTGGTGAGAGTACCTGGGTGGTACGGGTACCTGGTTGGTAAGAGTACTAGGATGATAAAAGTACCTGTGTTGCTAGAAATCCTCGGTGGTTATAGCACCTGGTTGGTAAGAATACCTGGTTGGTAAGAGTACCTGGTTGATGAGAGTACCTGGTTGCTAAGAGTACCTGGGTGGTAAGAGTACCTGGTTGGTAAGAGTATCTGGGTGGTAAGAGTACCTATTTGGTTATAGTACCTGGTTGGTAAGAGTACCTGGGTAGTAAGAGTACCTGGCTGGTAAGAGTACCCGGGTGGTAAGAGTACCTGGGTGGTAAGAGTACCTGGGTGGTAAGAGTAACTGGGTGGTAAGAGTACTATGATGTTAAAAGTACCTGAGTTGTTAGAAATCATCGGTGGTTATAGTACCTGGTTGGTAAGAGTACCTGGTTAGTTATAGTACCTGGGTGGTAAGAGTACATGGGTAGTAAGAGTACCTGAGTTGTTAAAGTACTTCGGTGAATACGTGAGTTGGAAGACTACCTGCCATGTGGTCGGTGTGTCGTAAATGTTGTTACTGAAACAATATTTATTATTAGTAATGACGATGATAACAAAATAATCTTAACAATAACAAGAAGAATAACAATTTTAATATAATCTATTTGAGAACAGAGGTTTTCGTGATTTCTCTAAAGCTTACATATATCACCAGATTTCCAACAGGTTCTCGAAGGATATTTGTGAAAACTGAAAATGAATTAACTCCATCTTGTCAGATCTTTGTGGCAAGGGCACGGATTCCGCCAAATTTTGTAAGCAAATCATAACACGATTGTACATGTTGTTTATATTTACAGGTCACAACGGCTCCAATGCCAAATTACAATAAATATACTATGAAAGTATTCAAGCCAGACCCATATAGAAGGATCGTTCCGATACCCTCCTCACCTCCTCCAAGACTCCATGTTGGTAAGATTGCCTATAATAATTAACATCATGCTATTGCCTTATCAAACAAACAATAGGAAGTATGTGGTTAAAGAACTAGGTCTACTTGTGGTGTTTATATTTGCTAATTTTTGTTGTCTCCTTATAGGCCCATAAAATATCATACAAAAATAACTGCTGACCAATAAGACGAACTCTTGATAAACAGATCTATGTCTAAATCACAGCAGGACAATAGTCATCATTTTTGCATTAAAGGGAGTTTAATTCAAGTTGATTACAGCTGTGTACAGTACAAAGGCTTGGGATTACATAGTTAATTTCAATTTAGCTAAAATACTTGGAAATTAAATGGCCAAGACAACGATTACTTGAGCGAAATTCTTGTATCACAAAGGAGAAGTCATCTGCAGTCAATCTTATAGCAAATCTCTAGCAATTGATGTAATCTAGTCTATTGCCCAGAAAAAAACTTACTCGTAGAAGAAAGGGTACCGATAAATCGTACATTATATATATATATTTACGGAGGATGTGCTGTTGGTATTTTGCTGTTGTTTGAACTGGTTTTTCTTCTTTTGTACCTAAAATGGAAAAAAAATCCTTCTAAACACGGTAAATAGAACCCTTTTCGGTAGTGTAGATTTAAGAGCAGGAATAAGTCAATTTGTAACCCAAATGGAATTGCGGAATGGATGGCGAACGAAAAAGTCCGTGTCATTTTTAAAGTCAAAGGCTTGACTTCCACAGTTGATGTTTTTCATAGAGCTTGTTAAAGAAAACTTTCTTGTTTTACTGATATTGATAAATTAACCTTATTGCCATGACAATAACCTCTTAACCGTACCAAGTCTATTTTCATAACAATAACTTTTGAGTCCTACGAATTTTAAAACTACGAAATAATGCGCAACTGTGAATTGAGAAACTCCATAATTTAAGTTGCGATGGCCCAAAAAAAAAACCCAGAATGTATTTGGTATGTCAACTTTCTATTGTTTCTTATTGAAAATTAAAAAAATATTGGGATAGGATTTGGAACGGTTTCAATTTTTGAGTATGCAACGCTTCGACAACATTTGCTGTAATTTCTAAAACCTATGAATTTGATAAGAAAAAGTTGTCTTGATATTGTACCATGACACATTTTTGATGGTTTTTGTTTGAAACTAACTATCGTGTTAACTTTGTTTTTTCAATAGAGTTTGATCACGATGCCTTCATATCGTACAGCCGTCAAGGTGCATGAGAACTTTCTTTGAACCCAATTTTACCGCTCCCGGATAAACAGGATTTCCAGGACAATAAAACCTTGTTACCAGCCTCAAAAGAAGCCAAAAGCGTAATTGCAAATTCCAAGTAGACCAAGACTTATACTGGAACGGTGACAATTCTGAAGTATAAGTTACACAAACTTATGTATCTTGACAGTCGAGGTCTGATTAAACATAGATTATTTAAAAGTATCTTGAAAGACAAGTGTTTGAATGGCATAGATTTATAAGTATGTATCTTGGAAGAATTAGAGTTACATGAAGGACTTAGCAATTCCAAAATGTCCGGTTAACAGGACTACTTTTGGATTTAAAGGTTTTGAAAAACTTCATATTGCACCAATTTCTTCTACATTTTTGCAAATTCTTTTTTGGTGTGAAATGGTGTTTTATGTTTGAACAGTTTTCATAAAAGACTCAAAAATCATTTTTTGTTCTTATTTTAGAACAAACTCCAAAGCATGGCTACAGATAAAACTGAAGATGATATTTTATACCTATAGCTATTTCTTAGCAAAAAGTAAAAAAAAAATAACATCTGACAAAAAAGTTAAAGAAAATAATTCTGACAAAAAGAAATTGTTTAATTGCTGTTTTCTTCGGTTCACCGCATCATTGGATTACAAAATGTGTCAGAGAGTTTCAAAAAAACGTGCAAAAGCTAATACTCAAATGTTTATACTGCAAGAATGAAATTTTAGAGACATATGGTTGTTTTTGTCAGGTTCAAGGGCTGGGCGAGGGTATAATTGCCCATACCAAGATTATCCAAGGGTAACAAAAGACTGTTAAGAGACATTGAAAAAGGGAATGGTATGGTGTAAAGACACTACAGGTGAAAAAAAAAAGAAGTTAGCTAGTTGTAAGTACCCGAGTAAATGTTTAAATTTTTGAAAATTTATGAAAATAAATTTGTCATCAACTGGTGCTGCTTCATATCGTTTGAACCCGGTATGTGATTGCATTTTGGTCAAATTGCTTGGATGGGAGGAAAATATAGGGGTAGATTGTCAGTTAACAGAACCACAAATGGGTACTTTTTTTATAAATACCTCTCCTGAACCGTTGCAACTTTGAATGACTTTAGGTGATTTAAAGCGACTTAAGGACAATTTGTCCCGAAAACTTGACAACTCTAATTTGTGCGATTTAAGGCGATTTAAGACAACTTTAGGGAAAATTCTCCCTCAAACCTCTGCAACTTTGTGCGACTTAAAGAGAAATCATCACCCAGACCTGGGCGACTTTGAGCGACATTGCGCGACTTAAGGCGACTTTACACGTTTTAAGGCAACTTTGCACGACGTAAGACTACTTTGAACAACTTAAGGCGACTTTGGGTCCCAGAGTAGGCCTTTATGTCCTTGAGCAAGATACTTTACTCGACACACTCCATTCGATTCAGTTGTATAAATGAGCAGCAGCTTCAGGTGGGGGCTAAACTGCGATTGGTTAATACCCTGTCTTGGGGAAGTCACAGACTCTCTTCCACTCAACGCTACAGAAACCGAAGATAAGCACTGGCCTTATGAGCCACTTGGTTTGGGTTTACTAAATGTTTATATTCTTTTTAGAGCATTTATAAGACCTTACGACAATCAACCAATAAATTACATCTTTAGATTCATTTGTTACACCATCTATAGGATCAATCAAGGTATTAGCACGAGTTTAACGGTTTAGAAAAACTATTATAAAGTCATAACAATTTTATTTTGATAGTTTTGCCTTCCTCACTAGGCCAGTTTATTCTAAATGGTCTACAAAATTTTATATGATAGATTATAAAAACTTTTAAAAGGATAGAAAGAGAAGTAATTTCCAAAGTATGATATCTTGCGTTTACTTTACAACTAATTGACTCTAAAGCTAGTCTTCCCAAGGGAAGATGGAAATAATAGGAGTGGTGTTTGTTCTCCTTAGTTGTTTTGTTTACCGATTATCGTTTTTGAGCGCTTGTCCTGTTTAATACTTTGTAGGTCCTCGATGGGTTTTCCATCCTGCGTTTCGCTATATAACTTTTAAAAATAGCGATTAAATATAAGTACATCTATGACAGTAGGATGGGCAAAAAAAAATTATTGCATTTCGAAGTAAATTAGTTTTTATTGAAAGTTTTCATCGTAGAGCTTGTCGATCCCATACTGTTAGAAAGGGAGATATCGCGCAGTTTCTCTTCGCTGTTGCGTCGACCAGTGCGTACTTTACAAAGTTATTACTGTTTAGTTTTTTAGTATGGAAAAGACAGAAACAAGTTATTTATTAATGACAAAACGGCCGTATCTTTGCAATCATTTACTGAAGGGAAGGGTATCCTTTGGGTTCGCAACAACTCGAGTGCAAGTGGACGACTTTAAAGATAATTGCTAGAAATAACTACAAAACAAATAACCTTTTCTTACGAAATCACGTTATAGAAGGCAAGACCTGACTCTGGTATGTTTTTTTAAAAACTTTCATTTTAATGGCGCGCTTGTTAAAACCAGACGGTTAAAAGTTGGTAAATTTGGCCAATTATGAATATTTAATGAGTTCAGACTTTTGATTGACGTTTCTCCAGAACGATGAACATTTCAAACAAACCACTGCACATGTGTAATGCGTAAGTGAAAAGGTGCCAGTGTGGCGAGTTTAAAGAAAATCGGAGACGGGCACTGTAGAGTCGCTTTCATGGTTTTTACATTTAATTGCAAACAAAGTTGTTAATCTGGAGATAATTTTTGTTGTATTATTTTTACGTATGGCCTGTTTCGTATGGGGTCATTTATAATTACTTTCTTATTACATCGCCTCTGAAAATCTTCTCACTATATAAACTTTGTTCGAAATGAAAATTTTCGAAATTAAAATTAATTTAGTTTCGGCTTGAAGTATGTTGTTAGCCAGTTCTTGCATGTACATTTTATGGCTTTAAGACTCAAGGCTCTTATTAAAAGTAATGTAAACAGTAAAGCACAGACTGTCTGTGTATTTTGTTCACTTTAGCTCAAAGCATTATATTTCAATGGAAGTGTTCCAACAACAAACCAAGCGGCACATTGGGAATATTAAACATCCGCCATCTTTTGTTAACGAGTACCAATATTTAGTTACAAAAATATATTACCAATAAACCTAAGCTTTTGAGAAAGTAAGTTTGACAGCCGCAAATACATGTATATACGGATTAGGTTGAACAAAGGCACCGAAACTGAAATGCTGAATGCGTGCGTTAACTGATGTAATTACGGTATGCTTACGGCAAAGGTCGCCAATCTATCAAAATTTCCTAAGAATTCAGCAAATCTTTGTTCTTTTTTTCCCCACTTGATTAGCTATCCAGACGATTGTTTTCAAATGTTGGAGAGATCAAAAGGGAGGGTTGAGCAACAACATAAATTAAGAGAAGAAAATAATCTTGGTAAATAGCGTCTTCTGCAACAGTAAAACAAGTAAGAGTTTTATGAGTTAGCTCAAAAATTGTCGAAGCGTTACTAAAAGGATCCAGCTGCAAACATTTTGGCCTTTGAACGAGTAAGTGCAACATTAGACTAAAAATATTTTTAGTATACATGTAAATTCTAGGAATTTGTGAACAATACTCTTTTTGCTTTTTGGTTTATGCTATAAATTGTTCTTATTTAGCGTATAGAATAATTTCATTTCACTAACTGAGAAAAAAAAAACTACGCGTGCTCGGAGGAAGGCAACATTTGACTATTCTTAAACGCACTCTGCAATAAACAGACAAACGTAACAGTGGGTGCGACTTGGAGCGGAAGAAGGCACACCATTTTCCGCTAGTAATGGAGCACGATAACTCGCTATTTTGCCTCATTCATGTTCCAGGGACTTAACATTATTCAACTTCCTTCATTATCGTACTCAAGCAATACTAAAATACGTTCACTTCACGCAACAGGCTATTGAAGAAGTCAGGAAAAATCTACTTTTTCGTTCATTAAACTCATCAATTGAGCCATAGACAACTTTTCCCCTTGGAGAAACGGTCAATATTATTAGGTTATTGCTATACTACCAAGCTTTTTTGCCGATTCATAACATAGTCAGTAAGTAACTCATAAAAACCAAAATCTCTATGAAAAAAAAAACAAGGATTAAATTTACGAGATTGGCGTTTGGGGCACCATGGTAATTTTTTTTTCCTTTTACAAAATCACAAAATTATAAAATTTACTTAATTTTTTTTCCATATTGATTTGCAAACGGTTTAGGGGTGTTTCCTTCCAATAATGTAAAGACTATATTCGTATTGGCTTTCTTCACTTTCCTCACTGGATTAAACTAGGAGCTACGTGCCGGCATTGAATTTGATGGAGCCCTTTTTGATTAACACAATCAACCTTAAACACTTTCACTTACGGATTGGCGGAAAATAACAAGAATATCCGCAGGTTACGTTGGTATGGCAACAAAATGACTCACGTTTGAAAGAAATTAAGGTGACGTTACACTGACAATTTTTCGCATTAAAAATTTAGATCGTGTAACATGTCACCTGGTTCCGATTTTTAACGCTATTTGACGTTGCCGCAATATGTTGCAAATTTTTGAAGGTGTTCAAAACCCACAACACTGTTGTCAGAAGTTTGTTAGGTCGGTAGTGTGTAAAGGTGATGTTACATGGAACGATTTTTAGGACAACATCGATGCGCGAAAAGTCGTAACGTGTAACATCACCCGCAGGCGGTGGGAAACGTTGGTTATGAGTATCAATGAGATGTTTAGATGACATAGAATAACTTAAAACCTTTGTTGATGTGTCTTTGTTTCTGCTCACGAGGTCCTGTTTCCCATATAAACCTTATCTGCAAACCGAGATCGGATGTTCTGTGCTTATTTTGAAGTGAATTTTCCCAAACACTCGCTTGAAAGAAGTCCATTGCGCGGCCTATTCAATGCTTACGTCATATCAAAAATTTAACAGAAGAAGAAAATTAACAGAGTACGATATTTGTGGCGATTGTTAAATCATGCGTGTGTAGGGCACTATTCCATATAAGGAAACCTGCCTGGCTTTTCTTGCCTTTGTCCTCCAAACAAGGAAACCTGCCTGGCTTCAGTTTCGTGGTGGTGACGTTTCACTCGTGCATGGCCACTGGAGTGTGTGGGAAAATTCACTTTAAAAAACGCAGAACATTCTATCGCGGCTTGGTTCATGTGGGAAATAGGACTTCGTGAGCACAAATCAACACACATCAGAAAAGGTTTGAGTTATTTTGTGTCATTTAAACATGTCATTGACACTCGTAACCAACGTTTCCCACTGCCCGTGCATCACCTTATAATTCTTTACACCCCTTCCTCTGTTTCCTTTTTTTATAACTGTGTCACAGAGACAGAAAAAACTGTCAACTGATAAAAAAAAGAGGTTAATTGAGTTTCATCAAACTACATCTCAAAGCGAAATTTTCTTCCTGTCATTATTCCCAAATCAATAGCTTGAAAAGAAGGGTTTTTAAAGATCAATTATAAAAAGTAAGATAATGTCTTTTAAACTCAAAATCATAAAATTAAAGAAGAAAAAAAATAAAAAAAGTAACGTATTTGTTACTCATATTTAATGCTTTTCAATTCCTCGGCGTGGCTTTGAGTTCGTTTTCGGAATCTAATTCAGTTAGGATATTAACGTGGCGGCTTGCTAGCCGACGTACAAAGCTGCCGGTTTTACGTATATTGTAGTTTCAATTGACAATGAAACGTCTAGGATAAATCTAATTGAGCTTGTGAATTGGCGTATTTTTCTTGATTAATTTTAGGTTTTAGGTAACTTTAATAAAAGATAAATTCAAAAACGAGAATAATGCAACTTTCGTTTTAATTACGTAAAGGACTAATTATCTGTTTCCTTCCAAGCACAGCACAGTTTATGAGACACCCTTCTCTTCAAATTTCTCGTGTTTCTCGAGTACTGATCAGTGTCGTACTTATTTCGATGAAGAGTGTTAATTAAAACTGGAACACGTCAAGTATGGAATTTAGATTACCCGAAAAAGAGTATAACATGTTTCGTTTCCATAATTCTGACTTAAATGCTAGACAAAGTTATTTGATACGGCTTATGTTAACATCACAACAGGCCATTACTCGACAGAAAGCTGAATTGATCGGAACTTTATGGTTGTTTTGTTTCTCGAACTGCATTTAAGAAAATATTGAAGCGGACGGGAGAGAATTTGACTAGAGTGAAAAGAAAATATCCTTTACAGAGAATGTTTTCTATTAACAGTGCCTGTTGTTGTGTTCAGAAACCCTTATCAAACTTGAAAATCATTTAATTATTTTTGTAAATTACAGCTGATCTAACTAAAAATCAATGATAACAGTAAAATCTCAGTTTGGACATGTGCTGAATATCAAGCTACTAGAATCAGTTAAACAATAAATGTTAATTAGCCAATTTTAATTAAAAAGAGTTATTAATTTTTACTACACTTTTGGAACAACTTCTTGAAAAGACCAGATTGCGTTTTGATTAACATATTTGACTATTTTGCATTTGAATGAACTAAGGAGATAACAAGTTTAGTCGCTCTTCCAAAACAGCAGATTTTAAATAGGCCACTGTACTCAAGTCTCGTTCAAACGCCCAATTACTGGAACCAATAAAACTGAAAGTTAATTTCTTTTTAAAGCTTTTACAAAAAGGTGTTGAAAAGTTTTAGTTTCTTTCATGATATTTAATAAATGAGTACGTTGCTTTAAAAGTGAAATGTAATTTCTCTGTTAGATTTTTATGTCAATATATTTATTATTTATAGCAATCTGTGTTCATCTTGAAATGAAATTGAAACTTCTAATACTTTTCCTTTGGACGCGAGCAGTACTACATTAAGGTTTGTACCATATAGTCTTCACTCCCTCGGTTCATCTTTAAAAGAAAGAGTATATTCTTTGACGATGACGTGTATTTAATTCGAACAACTCATTGCGATAGCATTTCCATAAGTTTGTGAAACGTACATCATCTAAAAAATATAGCAAGCCTCAGCCTTTAATTTTATTCCTTTAGATTACTTACTAAAATAAAGAAAATCTTAGTTTTAGTAGAACAGTACAAAATGATGCCGAGAACCAAGCAAGGGTTTCAAAACAGTGCTTCGCACGTTGCAATCGACCTTCACTAGATCGATTGTTATTTTTTATTTATAATTCCCGACACCTAATTTCACGACAGTTTTACTCTGTCTGTAGGAGTATCTCTAACCTTGGATAAGCTTCCAGCTGCTACGCTGCTCGTTCTAGTTCGGAACTAGTTCTCATTTTTGAAACCGCTGCCAAGCTCGAGGGGAATATTTCGAATCATTCTGTATTGCCAATTTGATAGCCTGGGCCGCAGACTCTCAGCCATACCCGGCGAGGTATCGAAAGTCTGCGACGCAGCCTAAAATTTGAAGACGTTTCGTCTCCTCCATAAAACGCAATTTTTATCTAGCTTAACTGCATTTGTGTTTTCAGTAACTGTAGCTTACACTTGAGGACTTGTTCATGTACGTTCGATGTACACTGCGATATGATAACATAATGTCATGTAAGATTAAACCGCAAGAGGCAGCCAGCTTGTTTCCGAATCGTGCTGTTTGGATTAGGGATTTACTATTGCGCGTAGCAAATCGAATGTTTTTATAGAGAATCGTGTAAAATTAAAATGTTCGATTTTATAAATTAACCTTAATTCAAAAATCATCACTGAAAAGAAAAAAAATTACTTTGAATTAAGAAGATACAAATTCAAAAGTGATCCTTGCCGCTGAGCTTCAATTTTCTGGGTTTTTTTATGTGATTATGCATGCCAGTTCTCCAAGAGCTTTTTACACTTTTGCTGCATCATTTCAATAATTTTATTTTAATCTAAGACAGATCTTTCTCCGTTTTATAACAAAAATGTGGGGGAAGGGTCAAAGAAACAATTGAAGAGACCGTTACTTCAAAATTATCAAAATTGTTTCGTATTATATTGATTGCCATAAAGTTTACAGTAGTTGTATTCGGAAAAAAATTGAATGATTCTGATCAGATGAGGTCATACACTGTGAAAAAAAAATTAAACAGTTTAAAATCTACTTTTAAGATTTGCATTAGTTGCCGAGAAAAAAATGTTAACAACCAAAACTTTTCCTTTTCATTAGCATTTCAAGGTTTTGATCTGTCAAACGTTGCTTTGCTCGTATCCTCACAACTACATCAAAAATTCTTCGGTGAATTACTAGAAAAAGTTCTCCTTTTTTTTACTTTTTCTTCTCAATTAATTAAGTTACAGTTTAAGTTTCGTGTTTTATTAAACTGAGTTGTCTCTGTTAACCCTATTCAGACTGGGGGGGAGGGGGGGGTGGTGGTTGAAAGTGTCCGCGCCAGATTTCAACCTTTCCTAAAATTATCGAGGGACAATCCACGCCCAGTGGCAAA
>JANRMR010159883.1:0-12386 GCA_025434825.1 Bergia sp. 'catenularis' | reverse complement strand
TAGTTTAAATACTTTCACAATCATACACAAGAATTATGCAAATCTCTGTTGTTGCAAGTGCTTGGCTAGTCACATGATAAGCAGATCCAGATCCTGGTGCACCTACAATCCCAGCCAAAAGTCCTTGGACAACCTTGGCAAAAACGTTAACTCCTCCCCTGCACTCCCTCTTTTAGTGTTGATACAATGTTGCCAGCTTTTTCACACCTGCAAAACAGCATTGAGTAGTGGGACTGGGGGGAAAGGAAGCCACTGTCCAAGGTTTTTGTTTGAGACTGTAGCCACTGACAAAACTTAATGCCAGTACATACACTTCAAATTGATGCAAACGAGTAATCAAGAGCAAAACCAAGATCACTGGATTTTCGGTTGGTGCATGTTATTATTGAGACTTTATAAGAGAAGTTATTTAAACTACCAAGTGACTGAAATCATTCTGATCATGGATGCATCTTCCAAGATTGAAGAAGTATGACTAGTATCACTTCATCACTGATCTGATCAACAGAAGACATCTTTTCTCTTCCTAAAAAAAACTACTTCGTTAAAAAAATTATGCAAAGTTTTAATACATTCAGTTGTCTTCCAAATCTTTTTGTTGTGATAACTTCGTACCCATAATTTTACAAAAACATAAAGTATAAAAGTTCCAATACCTGCATTACTGGAGTACCAAAGTTTTCAGGATCAGTCAAAGGCAGGTGATCTAACGTCTGCAAAAAATGTGAATGGAAATGTGTTGTTATTTTATTACATCTAGATTGAACACTGAAACCTACGACACCACCAGCAACGTCTTATTTCATCTTTAGTTTGTTTTCTCACCTCGCTGACGTTGAAGTGTCTTTCTCCCTTCAGACACAAAGAAGTTCTTCTTAATGTTCTTTCGTCCCCATCATCGAACACTAACGAGAATGAACAAGTTAACATATTGTCCTTTATATTTCGGTGATGTACCAGAATGCTAAGCCACAAACTCAAACGAAACAACATTATCTGGACAATCCATACAACAATGGGGGAAAATTAAACTCACCCACTGTATAGACACTTGCATCTGTGAGTTTGACAATTACTGCCTCTTGGAACTGTCCATCTTGGCTCTTAGCTTCTACTGTAGCTCCCACCTAGGAAGAACAGTCGATTTTGCAAAACAAAAAGCTGCTGGTTTGAGATAATATGACAGTTGAAAATTTAATATCTCCACAACACAGAGCAGTGACATCGGTTACATACAGTTCTATCACTGAAAAGGAAATCAAATTCCCACAAAAACTTACCTTCAGGGTTCCCTTAACGCAGTCATCGTTTAATGTAACTGAGCCATTGATTTTACTGAAAGTGACCTAAACAAAGACACAGCTTAAGTGTGAGAAATATAATGTTATGATTCACAAAATGTCTGTCAGTTGGAAAATATCGGATGAAAACACCAAGAAAATCATCACTTTGAGCTCGCTTGTCTCACCTTACACTTAACAACTTTCTTCACACTTTTAATGCTGGCTTCACAGAAAGCCCCTCTATATTTTGCACTGACTTCTGTTCCAACGGTCAAAAATGGTGGCTCTTCTCCGACCTGGGCCTACATAAAGAACAGAAGAAAGAAAGCAGAAGTGAATGAGATCGGGGCAGAATGACGTGAGCGAAGGTTTTGCTTTGAATTATAAATGATCTTATTCTGCTACTTCTAGTCTCGAACAAGTTCTCTACACTCTTAAGAGATGGATCTTCAGCTGACTAAGGTTTTGATCTTTAACTTCGAGAAAAAAGCTAGTCTGTTCAAGCTTGCAAGGGCGAAATCAACACATTCACTACGCATGCAACAAGAACCAGTGAATAAAATTTTGTATCTTGATTCATGTCACAAATCACAAGTATTTCTTCAGTTCAGCATAAAACATCGAACTAAAACACGTAGTAATCCTTTGTTACTTTGAAGTTCTACAACCACATTCCTAAATTAAAGGACAAATAGCTGGTTTCGCGTCTTTGCAACGTGTTCGACAATACTCTCGAGGTGAGTTTTACTGCCACTGGAACAAAAATTTCGTAAACAAAACGATTATCAACCGCTGAACGAAGGTTGCAGGCAAAGTAAAATGCAACCGTATTTCTGCTTGTTTTCATAAAACTATCTACAGACTCAACACTATCACAAGTTTACAATTCGTGCTGCTTTTTATATCAAAACTTTCCGCTGAAATGGTAAGGTGATGGAATTATACGACAGTAAACAACAGAATTTTGAGTAAAACCATGCTATGATCACCATTAATAAAACACTTAAGCATTCCTCCCAGCATCTTTCTTACTTTGTGTTACTGTACAGGGACTATCTCATCCTGAAATTACGATCCTTCTACAGATCACTATTCACTTAGTGTATCACATAACAAACTACAAGGATAACAAAAATTTTGAAAAGATTTACCATAGAAAAATCATATAATCACTTTGAAGGTTTTCTCAACAAAGTAGAGAGCACCAACTAGTACTACTGTGACACGCATGTATTCGCCAAGAAAAATCAAGTTTTGAATCTCAAAGTCAACAGGCAGGAGTTGAGTTCATACTTGCATACAGAAAAGGAGGAATACTAACAAGACATAAGAACTAAACACACTTTTATGTTCAAAATAAAGAGAGACTTGTCATGGATTACACGATTGTACTACTGAAGTCAAATTCACAATGAACATCACTAAAAATTTCTTAGACCAAGAGAATTATGATCTAGAAAGTCAACAGAGAATAGCACTTACCATAAGAAACGAACTCCCAGTTTATGTAGCTGTCTGATCAGCTTGTTTGATAATCTGTACCTTCGATCAACGGCTTAAATTGAAAAGAAAACTTGCAACTGAAGACAAAATCACGATGGCCGACAGCACAAGGACGCTCGACTTACCCTCCTCACCAACTTTCGTTGGGGGTCCTGTCATCTGATTGGCCAATAGCTGCACGGAACCCACTCCGCTGCAAGGATTAATAATTAAGCCTACCCATATATGGGTGGACAAGAACGTGTAACTGACAACTACAACACTTCCTGTTAGATACCAACATCCGCTTTGCCGCGAAATTTGACATAATTATAATTTTGAGCAACTTTTTTGACCAGCTGATTTCCAAGTATTCGGGAATTACATTTTGAATCATTGCGAAGCTGTTTCAATTTCTATGGCTGGTTCAGCAGAAATATAATCTTTTCTTCATTTTGGATATATTTGATAATAATGATAATAAAAATAGGAATCTTAGTCAAAAATAGACAGGAGTTCTTCAACAACTTGTACAAATTATTAGATGGATCAGGTGGTTTAGATTCATATAAAAATAATTTTCTGGCTGATTTATGTTTTTTGCAAATATATATTTTTTAAAGCTTTTTTTTACAAATAATAATTAATACAACAATAATAATGAAAATGGTAATGCAAAATTTTTATAGTGTCTTTTACAAAAATATTCAAATGGGGGGGGGGGGGAGAAACTTGATCCAATTTTGGCTAGGGATGGTGTCTGGGCTGTAAAACTCCAACTCTGTTTATGACAAAGGTTGAGCATTTCCCTACCCTCTACCTTGAGAAAATATTTACTGCCCACTTGTAATAGTCCAGTTTCATATTTGCAGTTCCCACTGATTGCAAAATGACTACAGACTCAGTTTAAAAAGACAAAACAGTGAACTTTATTCACATTTCTGTTAAGAATTACAAATACAAATTTTAAAAACTGACAAAATATACAATTCATTAGTAAAAATCTATTTCAAAATATAAAGCAACCCAGGGCTTGGTGTAATATACACTAGCTTTAAAATACTTGTCTACTCGATTTTTTCCACAGACAGACAATCCAAATTCGAGCCATGTGATGTCAGGACAAATTACATACTCACTGATTCCATAATTTTACTGTAAATTCAAGTGATAGATGAAAATGCCCCATAAAATTATTCAGTTTGTGTATTTTGATCCCAAAATGCAATGTTCTCAAAGCCATATCAATAACGTTGACTTACCTAACATCGTTTGTATTGTCTTGTGTGATTTGATGGTGTTTGGGGTTCATTCGTTGTTTGATCACTTGAATCGTCCATTGCAAACTACAGTAAAAGTATGGAATCAGTGAGTGTGTAATTTGTCCCGACATCATGTGGCTCGAATTTGGATTGTCTGCCTGTGATTTTTCCAACTGCATTACAGACTCAGTTTTGCAGCCTTGACTTGATGTTAAATATTCGTAAATACCCTTGTAGAAATGAGCCATTCACACTTCTCTGCTTTGATGAAGATTGTGACTCACAATAGAGAATTTTTCATTTTGCCTCATTTTCCAGGAGTTTTCCAGGACTTTCCAGGAGAAAATAAAATTCCAGGACTTTCCAGGAAGTGTACAAACCCTGGAAGTTGGTAAAACAGGCAACCATTACTTGCTCAATCCTGCCTGAGTCATAACAATCTTCAAACAAATTTCTTCATAAAACAAACAAAAACACATATTTTTAAACTCTTTATTTGACAAAATCAAGTCAAGCACAGACCTTAATTATTACAGTTGAGAAGTCTTCAAATTAAAATTAAATAATTCAACAAATCTTTGAAAGGCAATATTACTTTGTAAAATATGGCTTCTGACACCATTATGTTCAAGTATATCCTAGCATCCAACATAGAAAGAAATTTTATTATTATTATTGTAATTATTCAGATAAAAAAGGGCACATTTAGCTATGTTTATGGGATGATGGTGGGATGGGAAGAGAGATGGGCCACATGTTTGCAAAAAAAAAATGAGGTCACAACAAAAAATTGGAAACCTGCAAAGCATCTTCTTCAATAACAATGACCAGTCCTAAAAAAACTAGTTCTGATGTTCTCACAGATCAGCAAAGCCTATTTTGCACTTTTTAAAACTGAAATGTTTTGAGATCATTGTTTATAGTGGGCAAAAAGTCCAAGATGACAGGGAATGATGGAAGGGGGGATGGATGATGAAAGGGGAATGGATGATGAAAGGAGGATGGATGATGGAAGGGGGGTGGATGATGGAAGGGGGGATGGATGATGAAAGGGGGATGGATGATGAAAGGAGGATGGATGATGGAAGGGGGATGGATGATGGAAGGGGGATGGATGATGAAAGGGGGATGGATGATGAAAGGGGGGTTCACAACTAACCATCTTTTCTGATGCTAAAACAAAATGCATCTTCAAATGCATTTTTTATCAGGATTCCTTTTGAGGCAAAAAGAATGAATTGCGGATGTCTTACAAGTAGTGGTAGCACTGATGTCATGCATAAAGGGCAAACATTCTTGTACCAAATGTCTTTTAAAGTCATTTTTCTACTGTTCTGAGCAAAAGTGGGGGTAAGGAACATTGTAAATCCTCTTAATATGAACACAGATGACAGCTGCATTTGGTGAAAATGATTTGCTATCAAGGGCTTCTTTTACACTGTATACTGCACAGGAATACAAACAGGACTACACCTTGAAAAGAAATAAAATGCAAGCACTCCTATTCTGTTGGTGATCTGCACAGCTGGAGACAAGCCAGGCAAAAGAAGGTCTGCACCAATTAAATTTTTCTCTGCTCACAGGTGTTGCCAACAACATGTATGCTATCTCTTTGATTTCTTTCCTTTTTTCTGAAGACGCTTTAATGCAGCATTTCTATTTTGATATCCTTTTAACTTTCCAGTTCTACCAGTCTGTTGTTCACTACTGAATTTCTTTTCACTGAAATTACTCCCAGATTTTGCACTCTTGTGGTGTTTTTGCCTTTTGTCACCGAGATTTCTTGTCTTCTTTGCTTCCATACCACTGAAGGAGTAAGTTGATGGTTTGCCTTTCCTTAATTTCTTGACATTATCTACAAGAAGGAAATGATAAAGAACATGAAACCACTACTGGAAACAAAAGTGTAAGTCAACAAAACCAAAGGAATCAACACTATTTAAATACTAAGGGCATGTTTGTTTACTCTGGAAAAGGAATAATATGGAATACAGTCTGATCATTTTCCCACCTGGAACAAGAATACATGGAATGTACTCCAAGTATTCAAGAACAAGAATAGCTTCCAAAATAACACTTATTCCCATTAGTTCTGGCTTTCTTAAATATAATAACAAAGTCATATATACACACTAACCAACTGGATTCTCTGAAGATGGGAATACTCTTAGTGTTCGTCCCTTGAGTGATGTCTTGTTCATCTTCAAGGCAAAGGATATAGCATCTTTATCCTAGCCATGGACATAAAAACATTAGAAACCTATTTTTACACATTCAACTATTATTGGTTTTGCATTCTGGGTGGGTGTCATAGTTGACAGTGACCAAATAACATAGTCACATGTTCATGTGGTTTATATGGTTTACACACCTGGGTGGCCTGTGTATACAAGGATTGGATCCTATTGGTAGAGAAGCTGGTCAGAGGGATATAAACACTAGGGTAGTCTGTGGACATATAAACTACCGGTAGTTACTATTACACACTAGGGTGGCCTGTGGACACATGGACTAGTTCCTACCACACACTAGGGTAGCCTGTGAACAGGGCATCTGGACAAGTTCCTACTATACACTAGGGTGGCCTGTGGACACATGGACTAGTTCATTCTTCACACTAGGGTAGCCTGTGAACACCTGGACTAGTTTATACTACACACAAGGGTGGCCTGTGGACAGCTGGACTAGTTCATACTACACACTATAGTGGCCTGTGAACACCTACACCAGTTCATACTTCATACTAGGGTGGACTGTGGACACCTGGACTAGTTCATACTTCGCACTAGGGTGGACTGTGGACACCTGGACTAGTTCATACTTCACACTAGGGTGAACTGTGGACACCTGGACTAGTTCATACTTTGCACTAGGGTGGACTGTGGACACCTGGATTAGTTCATACTTAATGCACTAGGGTGGACTGTGGACACCTGGACTAGTTCATACTTTGCACTAGGGTGGCCTGTGGACACCTGGCTGGTTCATACTTCCACTAGGGTGGCCTGTGAACACCTGGACTTGTTCATACTTCACACTAGGGTGAACTGTGGACACCTGAACTAGTTCATACTTCACACTAGGGTGGCCTGTGAACACCTGGACCAGTTCGTACTTTGCACTAGGATGGCCTGTGGACACCTGGACTAGTTCATACTTCCACTAGGGTGGCCTGTGAACACCTGGACTTGTTCATACTTCACACTAGGGTGAACTGTGGACACCTGGACTAGTTCATACTTCATACTAAGGTGGCCTGTGAACACCTGGACCAGTTCATACTTTGCACTAGGGTGGCCTGTGGACACCTGGACCAGTTCATACTTTGCGCTAGGGTGGCCTGTGGACACCTGGACTAGTTCATACTTCCACTAGGGTGGCTTGTGAACACCTGGACTTGTTCATACTTCACACTAGGGTGAACTGTGGACACCTGGACTAGTTCATACTTCATACTAAGGTGGCCTGTGAACACCTGGACCAGTTCATACTTTGCACTAGGGTGGCCTGTGGACACCTGGACCAGTTCATACTTTGCGCTAGGGTGGCCTGTGGACACCTGGACTAGTTCATACCTTGTACTAGGGTGGCCTGTGGACACCTGGACAAGCTTCTACTGGTACGAAGGCTACTCAGAGGGCTATACTGACTAGGGAGAGTATTTCTCAAGCTCAATAACAATTCACAGCAAACAATGGAAAATCCCAACCATGATGTTTTTGGAAATCAGACACTACTGTACAGTAAAGTAAAAATTGATATTTTGTATACATCAATTTTTCTTCGAAATTATGTTTGCAAAATACCAAATATTGCTAAATTCTCCTAAACTGTATCCATACTTTCCTTTTAAAGATTTTGGGAGAATTTTGCTTTTCATACCAGATAGCTTGCTGTGTGTGATCATTTCCTTTATTCTCACAACCAAACAACTTACTTTGTAATGATATTGTAGGGAGAAAACAGATGTTGATAAACTGGCTGGGGCTGAACGGGTTAACAAACACCTTGAACTCAAGTAAGAAACAACTCAATTGCCCATCATCATTAAACTTTCACCATTCAAAAAGCAATCAGAACTAAATTTAAAATGATTCTGAACAATACAAAGTTCTGAAAACACTACATGTTGTCATTAGACAATATCGGCATTATCTTACCCTGAACAGAACAAAACCAAAGCCTTTTCCTACTCTTGTTTTCTGATCTCTTACAAGTCTCACAGATTCAATCTGGCCACAGTGGACAAATGCTTCCCTCAGCTGTTCATCATTCAGATCTGATGACAGAGGAAATTTCAGCTGAATACTAGATGTTTCAATAAAGTATGAATAAACAGTACAGTTTTTAAAAATCTCATTTTGACAGGTTTTACAAGACTAAAGTTGTAATTTTATAACTCTAAAACTTTTTAATATATAACCTGATACCAGAAAGTGGGGTTACATTTTAAGACACTGGTACAAAAGTAATGTAAGTACATGACTGTTGATCAAGCCTTAATCATTCCCAAGTTCAACGGAATGGAATAAACTTTCTGAAATGGCAAATTCCAGAAGACAGATTAGACAGATAGTATGCTTCAGGCTAATCACTAGTGAGTAGACTAATAGTTTTCAATTATCTGAGTGTCTGATGTTTACAACAAAATGATTATCTGTTATCATTCAAGATGTAGTGCCTGTCAAGAAGAGCTTCAGACCTCTTGAAAACAAATTTGTGATGCAGTAAATACAGCAGTACGTAGCATCTTGAATAAATGATCATCTAGTTCTATTGGCTATATGTATATATTATATATATATATATGTTCAGATATATTTATGTAAAATATCTTATTATTTATCTCAATAACATTGAGATCTGTAAATGGTTTCTGAAGCATGATTTATGACAGGCAGGCAGACAATAATACAAAAACTAACTAGTCTGAGTGGCTCCCATTTCAAGAGAAGCAACAAAGAAGATGTTGACCAAAATAAGATTATCAGCATTTTGTAAAATCAGACAGACCTGTAATCTTAATAGTAACAACTATGATTCTGTGCAAAATAAGTTACTTAGTACTTATGACTGTTGCTACATGTACTTAAAGGCTGCCTACACAACACAACATTGCATGCAATATTGCATGCAGTTGTTTCAATCAAGTGTGGCCACCCTCTGAAATTCGATGAAATTGTTGTGCACAATGTTGCAAAAGTAGAATCTGATTCTACTTCTGCAATGTTGCATGCAATGGTGGCCACATGATGCAATTTAGCCATTACACCCAATATTGCATGCAATGTTACATCGTGTGGACAGCCCTTTAGTATACATTTTTCAGTCAGCAGAGCTATCTTTAGTTAGATCTTTTTCAATTAACAATTTAAGTTACTTGTCTAAACTGAAAATATGGAAATAGTAATACTCCAAAAATACTTCAATACTCACCAAAAGGAAGATTTCCTACAAATACAGATCTTCTGTGATCATGCTAGTGATAAAGAATATGCCAACATTAATTAGTTGTAGCTAGCCCGCTCATTGTAAAATAACTAAATGTGTTTCAGCAAATTAAAAGAAATTTACATCACAAAAGATTTAATTAGGATACATCCATAATATTTACCTTTTAAGAAATGAGAAGCTCAGTCCAAAACAATCTAACTGATGATTTTAACCACCTTTCACAAAACAAAACCTCAAATTTCTCCACTTTTGTGCAATGCTAACTAAAGTGGCCACTGTCCAGACTTATATTTTGTAGCAAACACTAATTATTCTTGTATTCAAAGCTTAGTTTCCTCCTAATCATTACCAAATATACAATAGTGAGTAAGCCTAGATAATCTCTGCTAAGAGAGTTGACGGGGTGAGGGGGGGGGATAAAAACACTTCCCCCTTCTTCTTGCACCTGGAAAAAAAGATACAAGAAAACTTATTTGCCATGTAAGAAAAGATTAAGAGACAGTGAACTGTTTACAAGAAAAACAAGAAATTTCCCAATAGTTTGAAAAGTCACCTGAAAATGCCACTTAGGCTATTTTGCACTATACTGAATGAAGATGTGTCTGAAAACGATGTTTTAAAAAAGTGTGGACTTAAAATTTAACTGCATTTCATTATTAGTCTATTACATTGTTAATACAAAAGATATAATAAAACACCAACTTTGTAATTAAGTATTGCTCACAATTTTTCTACATAAAATGATTATCAAATGTCATGCCTCCTACTCTTTCAAACTTGGTTGCTGTGATAAGAGGCAAGACCCTTATGAGTGTCGACTTACCTGTTTGTCACCTGATGCCAGATCTACTCGGATATGAAGATCATCTACTTGTTCACCATTACTAAACAGTAACAAATTCAAAACAAAGAAGATTAAAACATAATTTCAAATGCCTCTGATAGTGATATGATTCATTTATTTCATTGGTAACAAAGTAACAACTGCTCTCTACCCCAGTCACACAAAGTCTTATAATCACTCGGCCATTAACAATACACACAAGGTTTGCCATGCAAAGATCTTGTACAAAAATTCACAAAAAATAGAAAATGACATTATGAATCACCATGTATGTGTGGGTACCCTGTGCCCAAACCATGCTTGACTTTCACTTGATTGTTGATGACACACAAGCAAACTGCTGATAATTTTTATGGGTTCTGTTCCACTGCCCAAAAAAGACAAAATATAGGGAGAGAGGCAGAAAGCATGAAAAATAATGAAGGGACTGTTGTGGAACTAACTTTTTACAGCAGATGGCGTGAATCTGAACCGTCATGGCCAGTGGCAAGATAATAATAATATTTAATGGGGGAACCTAACTTGCAGAGTCGGTTTTCAGTAACACTGAACTTGCAACGAATTCAACATTAATGATTATAAAATGTTCTACCAACTTTGACACTTTGAAGTGGAAACAATTACCATAAACACAGAACGAGCAAGAAACACAGTTTAAAACTGGACATCAAAACCGGGCTGGTAAACCCTTTTCATATTTAGCAAAATTTCTGGGGCTAGTGATGCAGGCTTGGACAAGGGAATTTATTGAGAGGATGGAGAAAACATAATATGCTACTTACAGAGAAATTTTTTGTCAGGCACTGAACTGTTTTAAAAGTTGCAAATAAACTGTGAAGATCATTTATCGCATCCACTCTTCACCGCAAATCATACACAAATGTATCACACTCTTGTTCCGTCTATCACACTCTTGGGACATGTCGTTGCATCACGTCCCAAGATGCATTTCAGCCAGTGATCATAACACCTGAAGAAGCCCAGCATTGCTGGGCAAAACGTTGTGTGCTGTACACAAAAAAAATATTCCAGTAATAGAACTACTTTTTTTCACTATATAACCACTACTGGATGAGTAATCTTCACCAATTTCATACACAAATGTAACATTTAATATACTGGCCCTCAATTACACTTTCAATATTTGCAAAGGTTTAGTACTGTAGAATCCACAGCTGTTGAATTTACTTGATTTTCTAACATTTTTACCTTTCTGTGGCTTGCTGTGCTGATGATGCTTCCTTGAAAACAACATAACCATTGATAAAAGGCTTGTCTGGATGAAATTCTTTCCTAGGACACATTAAATCAGACTAGTTAAAAATATAACAAAGAAAGTTAAATTATGTTAAATTTGTCTCTCAGCCACAAACTAATTTATACAAGCACTAGAAATAGATGCTCAAGCAAACTCACTTGCAGCATTTTTAAAAGTTTACTCTGACCCCCAGTCTTTCCACAGGGTAGCCACATTAAGACTTTTTATTGTTCATCTCTGAATTACTTGATGCACATTGGTATATTAGAAAAATCTAGATATGCCATACATGTAATTACTACTGTATTAAATAATACAGGCATGAAATTAATTTATTAACCATGTTACTGTACAAAAGGGTAATATGCACCCCTATTGGACCTATCATTGATGCAACATAAAAATTTATTTCACAATTAATTTCATAAATCAATCAGACTGTAACGGAATTTAATCTTCAAGCAAATATCTTGTATAGAGGTGATTTAGTTTTGACACTACTTACTTTTTCATTGCAACTTTTCTTGACAAGTTAGGATTTTTCATTGTCTGTAATGACATCATTGGATGTTAGAAAATTTAAATAATTTCTCAGTTGAAGTCTTCTAATGCTATTAATAGCAAGCATTTAATTACAGTATCATTACACCAAAAAACATCAATTTTGTTGGTCAAAATGACAATTACTAATAATAATATGTGAAGTTCATGACACCAGGTGTACAGTCAAAAGGACTGTGAGTGTGTTGAGGGACTCACACATACTATTAATAATATGTGAAGTTCATGACACTAGGTGTACA
>JANRMR010159882.1:0-18466 GCA_025434825.1 Bergia sp. 'catenularis' | reverse complement strand
ACAATACAATACAATACAATACAACACAACATAACATAACAAAGCACATCACGAAATATAATAAAATGCAACACAACACAACACAACACAGCACAACACAGCACAACACAACACAACACAACACAGCACAACACAACACAACAGAACACAGCACAACACAACACAGCACAGCACAGCACAGCGCAACACAACACAACACAATACAACACAACACAACACAACACAACACAACACAACAGAGATAAGATGAAGAAGAAGAAGATGATGAAGAAGAAGAAGATGATGATGATGAAGAAGAAGAAGAAGAAGAAGAAGAAGAAGAAGATGAAGAAGTAGAAGATGCATGATGATGGTGGTGATGGTCATAACATTTGAACAAAATAGAGGTCTTTTATTGAACTTGTTTTCAAGGAGGCCCTGCTTGACAATTCAATAAACACACCAGATACACCATTTAATACGAACACCATACAACTCAAGACCTTGATATGCCACAAGTGCTGGCTCTTTGCCGGTATTTGATGACGTCATTGTAAGACTTTAATTTTGGAGCCCATCACTTCGATATTTAAGCGTGGGCAACCAGTGATTGGGCTAGTGTAAACACTATCACGTAAGTCCTCTCTAATCCCCTTTAAGAGTAGTTCGGCTATTTTTACAAATGACACAAGTTTAAACTTGTGAAATTATTAGTAACAAACCTGAATTTTTCCGGTTTAAACTGGAATTCATCATGTCTATTTATTGTCTTATTTTCAAGGAACTAAAATAGTTTCTCGATAACTATCGATTCGCTTCATCATCACAGCAGATGGTCCCAGATGGTTCAGCCCATCGTTACTGATATGTTTTCATAAAACATCCGTACTCACTAATGCGCCACGCCAAATACACCCAGGTCCATGTTCCTGCATAAATATTCAGCAAAACAAACCGACACGCTACCATTTTGACAAGAATAACATACGGAGAAGTGCAGAGAAAAACAATAAACACACCGGGTATGTTTGAAGTAGGACGTCTCTTTAAAGATTGTTTTGGATATGTATCCTATGCTTTCATGTTGTAACTTGTCTCCATACAGTGATACACGAGTTTAAACGATATTTGTAAACACTTTAAGCTTTTCAGCACGTAAAAAGCGAGAGGTTTGTCTCTGCAATGGCTGAGTTCATTTAGCTTTTAACCAAGAATTATGCAAACTTCGAAGTAAACGAATGTTTTGTATAATGTATGAGGCAAAATCTCGCAGAGAACTTTAAACGTGGACAATTTGCTGGTAGTTGGCTATACAAAAATCAGAGATAACTCCCCGCCATTAAGATACAGAAAATGAAAATTACAAAGCACTAGGCACAACAATTTTAATGGGCCACTGAAGCAATTAGAACCGAAACCAAAATGTTGGCTAGAAAATTTCCCACGGTATTTCTTTTCTAACGTTTAAGGTGTCCGTGAGCAAATATTTGCAGCTTATCCTGATTTATCCTCCATTTCGCATTTGTTATGCAGATGTGTAGCCTTGTTTAATATGGCATGATGGCGAACTTGAGCAAAGGTCGAGAAAGGGCTTTAAAAGTCAAAGCCTTTTTGACATTATTTACTTTTTAAGTTGGTCTTTTATTTTGTGCTTTGACGTGTGTAGCTTTGCACACGACCTGCTGCCAAAGATAAAAGCGCGGCTCACACAAATTGAAATATTCTCTCACTGGGTAGTAGATCAGAACTACTCGTGGTGTAACTTTCTGCAAAGTCTATTTCTTTCAGTGACTGGCATATAATTTGTTACCCAAAATGGAAAGGTGACAACATTTTGAACAATTTGACAACAAAGCTAAATGTACATGTACTTCTGTATTCCCTTACACTAAGTAAACAGCCATCCCTGATCTCAAAATTTTCCCACGCGAAAATTTGTCAATGGCAAATATCAGCCACTTAAAGACGCATTTGCACTTTTTAACAAATCTTTATCAGAAACAGCGCTTTTTTAAATACTAATAAGAACCCTAATGCCTAAAGATTGTTTCATACGAAGAGACTTTCAGTTCAGCACATTCCTCGACTGGCCGTGGACTTTAATACAAAACATTTAAGACGGCAAAAATTTAAAATGAAAATGAAATGTTTGAGAACAAAACATCAGGTATAGTTTAGCCAAGAAAATCTGCGTGTTTCTAAAATCATCGGTATCTTAAAAGGATCCCTTTTTTCGATATTCCTGTTTTTAGAAAAGCTCTTTCAGTTTTTGTATGGAAGAACAATAATCTAGTTCCTTTGCTGACCGCGTCCTCGCTTTCGAGTTAATTCATTTATAAACCTTTGATTCACTACATTGTTTGAAAACAACTTGCGGTTTTGGTGTCTGAAAAAAGAATAGTTCATTGCAAAGGATGAATTAACTTTCTTTTATAATAGAAATGCTTCTGTAACAATTTGTTAAGAATAAATCAGTTGTTGTTTTTTGAAAACCGTTTCAGGTTATTGAGTAATTGAGGTCGTCTTAATAGGTGCACAGTTAATCTTATTAAGTTAAAGAGGGAACCTATACAAGTATGAATTGTAACGAAAATATGTTAACTCGTGTTTCCGATAAAATTAGTAACCTTGCAGTTAATTAGGCAAAAAAAGTGTCTCTGCAAATGTTGAGAATTCTCGTACAACATATAATTTTTGTCGAGTCTTAAAATCCGAGATGAATATTCTTATGAGCAAGGTGATAAGTTTTGCAAACAAGTTTTTGTTTTAGTTTTTGTTTTAGTTTTTTTGTAATACTTTTTCCACAATTTCTTGTTGCTCATGGTTTATTAGTGAAATTCTGACCGGAAATCGAAACTTTGTGATGAACTGCTGACACTCTCGCGGAAACGGGAGTTGATTAAACGGGAAAAGAAAGTTTAGCCAAACCCCGCGGCAATCTCTCTGAAATGCGATCCACGCCGGACGTTGACGGTAACCGCTCTTTCTATCAGTTTCATGAAATAGAAGGATTTCAAAATTTAGAGCTCTCACGTTTAAAGAAATTCTTTTTTCTAATCGTGAATTATCTGAGTCACGTCTTTTGCGGTCGCGTCTAGGAAGGAAGCATTTGTCGTAGTCCAAATATTACAAAGTTGGAGGACAGCTAACGTTGGTTGACCTCGCAGCCACCTTCTTTTGTCTTTGTCTTAATACCTTCGTTAATTGCTTACGGTTTGCTTTAAATATCAAATGGTTCAGTGGCGTTATAGGTTACGGCTATACGAATAGTGTTTTAAAAGTTCTAAAAGCGTCAACTGACCACGCTCTCACGTGGATAGCAATTGCAAAACATGGGCGGGGAGCTGTTATCAAGTATTCTGCTTTCTGACCTTAGGGCTTCACAACAATTCGAAGTGATGATGTTACGAAATTAGTTCATTGTTTTTTCTGTCTTTTTTGAAAGATCTTTCATCTAAGTTGGACTGACTCAAAGCTAGTGTATTTGCCGAGCGCCAATCCATTTACGGATTAAGCTCAAGAAATCCTGACTACAAAAGGAAGACTATAATGAAGATATATGTAGATACAATCGGCTAGCGATTGTTCACAAAGTGGCTATTTTTGGACAAAATATCTCTGAATGATCGAAAGAGACAAGATCTAGTAATTTTTACAACTACATACTTTTTCCTTTCAGAGGAGTACAATAGCGAGAGAAGTGACGAACTTAATATTATGGCAAATGGAATTGTAACTAAGATGTTACAGAAATTGTGTTTTATCCGTTTACGGTCAAAATAAAGCGTTTTAGCGATCGCTCCAGAAATGGAACGAACTTGAAAATGCGTCAGATGTGCGAGATAACATCTACGTATCTTTCAATCACTCACTCAACGAATCAGCGGTGGTGATTGCGAGTTATGGAAATCCTACATTTCCATTATCAAAAGTGATAAGACTTGCTCACGCCCCTTCTCAGCACGTCAAACTCACTAATCAACTACACACAGACTTCTTTATAGTGTTTACCGCAGATATTCCCAATCAAAGCAATCGCCTTTATGTTCCTCCACCGTGTTCAAATGGCGGTAACGCTCACTTCCCGATACGATATTATTTTTAAAAAATAATTACTTGAAACTCAGAACTGTTTGTCAGTGCTGCTATTGTATGACATTACACAGCAGACTTTGTTTGAGTTGTTTTCCTTCCTAAAAATGACAAAGAAAAACTGTTAATACAACAATGGCTTTGATACTTTTTGCGTGTGCTGTTTCAGGGTTTTCCCTGCGCTGAATGCACTAAAACTGCGTAAAAACTGGCGGATTTAAATAATCTTGAAAGCTGGGATCTCTTGGGTCTTAAAACACTTCGGTTTCGTTCCATATGTGAAAGATATAAACTTCGCTAGGTGATTTTGCCATATGGCGTGTATATTCGCCTTTGGGATTTATTTAAAAAACACCAATAACTCAAATCTTTTCCTAACGAAGCACTTTACATTGCTACGAAAATTTCCACAGCAATGCAATGTTTCAGTTGTCAAACAACTGTCCCGATTGGTATTTCACTTGAGGCTGCGCGCCGTTAGACGCAATTAGAAAAAAAGCTATGGAATTTTGATATTAAAGGATTCAAAAGCTTTTTCCTTTACGACAATCAAAACTCTGTCGACATGGTGTTGACAAGCAATTTTGTCCTATTGGTGGGCCGAGTGACTGTCAGTGGGAACTGTTACCCGCCCTGAATGTGTAATTGATCCCATTCCACTGTGTGTGGGCCATGGGTAGAGGCTTGCTCCTATTGGCTGATGGCACTAATTGCATCAGTGAAGTGACAATCACGTTTTAGAACTCAATACAGTATGTATTGTGCGCGCGTGACCCATAAGATAAGCTTCATTCTGTGTACGAAAAGCTCGAGCCGTCCCAAACATAACCAGAATAGAGAGGTGACAGGACGTTACTGACACACTGAAGTCGGCCAGCTAGGCATTAGTAATGCTGTATGATAACAGGTCTGCAGTTAATATGTCCATGTATCCATACCAAACAAACGGAACGGCTTGTAACTCGGCAAACAATATGATTGCCCCGATCTATGGAAACCAAGGATATGAGTATTACAGACCCAATACATCGCCCTATTCATCGGTCCATTTCCCTGTATACGGGCAATACCAGCAAAGACAAGATACTAGGGGTCTCTATCCACCAATTCCAAGGCCACAGCATCCACCTCGAGAAATGGTCAAACCGCCATATTCTTACATCGCGTTGATAGCTATGAGTATTCAAAGCGCGCCGGAGAAGAAAGTTACTTTGAGCGGAATATATCAGTTTATTATGGACCGTTTTCCCTATTACAGGGAGAACAAGCAAGGCTGGCAGAACTCGATTCGCCACAATCTCTCCCTCAATGAATGTTTCGTCAAAGTGCCACGAGATGATAAGAAACCAGGTAAAGGAAGTTACTGGACTCTGGATCCCGATAGTCTGAACATGTTCGAGAATGGAAGTTATCTACGGCGAAGAAAGCGCTTCAGGAAGAAAGATGTAGTAAAAGAGAAGGAACAACAACAAAGCCAGCAGCAGGACGAGGGCAGTTCGCAAGACCAAAAGTCGCCAACAGCTTCCACGCAAGCAACAACAAACACTGGAGAAACTTCGACTGCCGCTTCCGTCTCTCCAGAGGATGATAAAGAAACTCTCTCCGAGGGAACACAGACACAGCATGGTAATAACACATTGCCCGAAGAAACAGAAAACTCACCAGGAAAAACACGAGAGAACACAACGGCCAAGCAAAGCTCACCAGTAACGTTTCCGATCAAACGCGAGCCGTGTATGGTTGGCAGTACAGATTCTGAGATAACTGGTCAAGCAGTTGAAATGCCACAAGAGAGTGGTCGCACAACACCGCAATCGTTTCCTTCCTGTTCTCTGTACGATAACACTTATAACTACGCATACAGTTCTTACAATGCCAGCCAACAGTCGAGCTACGGTGCCAGCCAGTATGGCTGTTCTGTATCCTCGTACACCAGTGCAAACGGCCCAACTAGTAACAGAGCTTCAGTACCGAGGTACAGCCCACATGTTGTCCCAGATCCGCAAGCCATGCAACAAGGGAGGTACTCTCCTCAACTCAGTCAGTACGTGCAACAGATGAGCGCAGAACAAGCCCCTCACCACACTCAGTACAACCAGAGCGACTACGAGACAGCGTCCGCTAGGAGTTCGTGGTACTCAATTCAACACCAGAATGCAGCCAACACTTCCACGCCTTATGGCGTTGAACCTGCCTCGTGCTCTGCCTCAGGTGTAACCCACAGTGGATTTCCAAATGTAAGGGAGATGTTTGAATCACAGAGGTTGATAGCCCCAACAGCAGCACAAGGTGGTAGTAGAGTTTTGACTCCGAATCAAGGTCAGTTTGGGAGTACTAGCGCCCCGTATCAAACCGGCCATCCAGGTCCTGGACCAGTATTTTAAAGTAATACCCACACTTTGCGTGTTCTAGGTGTTGTGATTAACACAAAACTGTGAATTTAGTTATTTTAATCAACTCGCACACGCGGCGAGAGTGTTTGGTATCACTGGAGCCCGTGGGAGGTAAAAGATGTAAATTTTTATGATAGAAATTTTTGAAAAAGACTTCATTCAAAAATGTATTAATTAACTTCTTCTTTTCTAGATTAAATCTACTGCCTTTTGTTTCATAAAGTTGGAGTTTTCAGCTTATATATAGGAAATCAGGGTTAGAAAGACAACTGTGAGACGACTTGAAAGCACGCGACACGGAAAATCTGTGCAAATATTTTGCCAAATCTTTACCGTTTTTCTACAACAAACCGCAACTCGTTGTGTCAAAAGTATCAGTAAACGTAGAAAGTTTGTTTTGAGCGTGTTTAGATAACAACTAAGTAAGTTTATTGTCAACTACTTTATCCGGCGTACTTGTTCTCACTGTGTCTTTGTGCTGGGTATCAGCGGGGATCTTTGCCCCTCAAAGAAGCTGGCTAAAGATGCTCCGCTGTGAAAGGCAGAACCTCTGCGATTAACTCTAAAGATTTAGGGAACCTGACTTTTAAACACGCAATTCATTTCTGAGGCAGTATTTAGAATGATACTTTAGGAAGATGTTCATTTCTATAATGGAATTGTATTACCGCTGTAGTTATTGCTTAACCGGCATTTAGGCCTTATAGCTTGTTGCAGAAAGTTTTGCATACAATTTGGTTAATTATGCTTTTAATGACTTGGCATTAACAGAACAGTCAGAGCTTGCTTGTAGGTTAACATGCACATTAAGAGGCGATTGAGAGATTTTGTCAATATTTTCGTGATTGCTTAGCTATTTTTCCAAAAGCTTTTCTCTTACAATAAAAACTTAACTTGACCTCTAAAACAACTTGATATATTTTTCATGAAAATGTAATCGTCGACTCATATATTCGCGCCGAGGTTTGCTAATAGGATTTTCACATCATTCACACTTTGGACTAGTGTATTAACAGACATTGTAAACTCAATTTGTTCAATAAAAGCCAGTCAAGATCAGGTTTGCTTTAGTTTATTGCTTCGAAAGACCTTATTACATAGCTGTTGAACAAACTAATGTTCGCGGATTAAGTCGTCAATCACACGGAGATGCTACAAATCTAAGTCGGTTATCTTAGAGTGTGTTTTTAACGTTTAAAAATATTGGTTCCGTTTGATTCAAAAGATTGTGTTCTGACTCTGTTGCTTTCTAGTGTTAAATTTTCATCATTTTACGACGTGGACGAGAACGCACCAAAACTCGTAAACTAGTCCCAACACGAAAACCACCGAATTTAAAAAAAGGTATTATGGGCTTAAAACCTGTAAGATCCATTTATGAGTTTCACCCCGACTATAATCCTTAGAATCTTTTTCCTTTATTGCATGATAAAAACAGGAAAAGACAAATCCATTGCTAGTCTCTCAAACCCTCTGAAAAGCTTCAAGGGGTAATTTGCGTCACAGGAATGTACACAGAATGTTGCAGCGTGCGTCAAACCTAATGTCGTCCCGTGATTGAGGGAATGGTCCTGGTAGGTGTTACTTGACTGTGCTAGTACAAGACCCTGGCACGCGCTGTCCACTTAGTTCTACATTTGATAAGACACTGCAACTTTCAACAAGCAATTTTGGTGATCGATAAGCTTTTTAATAACCGCAGCATAATTTTCTGCATAAAACCGCGAAGTGCAAAACGATTCCATTGCTTGGTGAGTTTATCGTTTTGTGCCATGCATAAAATCAATGAAACAAATGCATTTTACCATCAAGTCGTTTCAGTAGCTTGCGCTCAAGCTTGTTTCAGAGATAAGGCTTATAATAGTAATCATTTTTATCGCAGTGTTTTCTTACACGCTTCTTTGAAAAACTGCAATGAAGCCGATACATCACTGAAGACTTTTGCTGAAAAGCCAGTATATGATTTGGAAACCAGCTTGTTACAAAAACATAAAATAAGTTTGCTGTTTCTCAACATGCCTTGAAAGTGACAAGAAATATAAAGTTTCGCTATTATTATTATTTTTATTATCACAGAGAGTTTCATGGCAGCGGACCACGCTCGAATTGAGTATGTCAAGATCTTTTGTATTATTGTCCTGGCAAAAAAGATAAGTAAAGCAAATTAAAATGTCATGTAATAAACTTGGCAAACCGAATTTTTGAAATAGACTTTTTTCAGAGAATCATCGATTGTAACTAACAATCAACAGATCAAAAACTGTGTAACTTAAAAAACTTTGAATGGTAGATCACCATATTAGCCGTATTTCCTTTTTACGAAATTTAGTTCTCTTTAATTTTGAAGTGAAAAAGACTAAACAAAGAAGGCCTCTAAAACTTCTCAATAACTTTGAGGACGTTGACATTCCATAGCCTTTTTAGGTGTTTAATATCGTAAATTTTGCGGTCTGTTATCCAAATATGACAAAGGGTTATTTTCATAATTTTTCTCCGTCTCAGTTTAAACTGAAGTAGCCACTTTAAAACTAAAATGGATTGGCTAAATTCAGTAAACAGACGGCGAAGTTCTCTACCCAAATCACAAGAAGATGAAAGTTGCCCCTCCCAGTGGCCAATGTATTCTTGATAGACAGACTTTTTCTAATCCACTGACGCGACTTGAAATCCCGGCTGAGTCTCATAAGTTTTATTCGTATTTCTCGAGGTAATCAGATTCCTTGACGTGAATTCTTTTTAACAGTTTTTTATGGCACGCATTTTTCTTTGAGACACACTTATTTTCAGTTCCATTACAGACACTTGCAAAATACAACAGAAAAGATGAGAATGAAACTATTTGGCGGTGAATGACAGAGAGTGAATGTTTAAGGTATTGCTTATTCTGTCGTGCATATGAGTTAAAATTATGGCCGCTCGTCATAGAGGATATATATTAAAGAATGGGCTTCTGAAGACTTTAAACGACTTGTGGTCGATCCACGAATTAATCACCCTCGCCCTTATTCGAAGACAGGTCACTAGACAAAAGCATCACGAAATAAATATGTCTAATATTCGACGCTCTAGAATTCTATTCCAGGTTTCTTGTCACGTTTTAAGCAACCTTGGAAAAATATACCGTGTACAAAGCCGGGGACATCGAAGTTTTCAATTACTTAAACAATTCAATCCTTAATTATAAGAGAGAATGGAGTTCTATTGTGCCTCGTGGATCGTCTCGGACTTCGGCCGAATGGTCACGCAGAGGTCCGTCTTGACAGCTGCAAACCCGAACAGCAAAACATTGTTCTTTGTCGTTTAAATAACAGTTTTGGTAAACAATAAAGTATACAAGTTTGTAAATTCCAACGTGAAAAAAAAAAAAAAAAATAGTGAAGAATACAAAAAGCTGAAAAATTGTCGTTTGTGGGAAGCACACTGGGTGTTCTGGGATGGTCATTGTCTGATCCAATTGGTGGCTTCCTTGAACGGTTGGGGCGTTTTTAGAAGCTTTCCGTTCTAAACGTGCACCCTTGTTAGAACGTTGGTTTTAAAAGTGGTTATTGATCAAAAATATATTTAGCTTTTATTGGGTGAAACAATATCTGACAATTTGGACAGCGCGGTTCCATGGTCACCTTCGAACAAATGAAGAACATTACTCACCAAAGTAGACGGATTATTCTACTTTGGTTATTATTTTTCTTCAAAAAATGACTAAGCAATTCTTAATGATGCTATATATAAATGCTGTTCTTTACTGATACCAAATTTAGTTTGTTTTCTTTGAGCGCAATCTTTGTTTGAAGCAACAGCCACACAGAGAGTCTCGCAGCAAAGAAATCCTTGCTATCCCTTGTGTCCGTCTTGGTTGCGATGAAACATTTAGCACTCTTTTCACAGCCTTGTTGTTTTCTCTGTCTAGAGAACACAGTGCTCATTGGACGCCGACAATAACATATAACAACACGAAATTAAAAGGGAATGTAGTAGAATATATCCTTTGAGCAAGTGAAGGTTTGCCTTCCTGTTCTGCAGTCAAATTCAGAAGTGTGAGAAATATTAATGTTTAAAGTTATAATCCCCTAAGTATTCAGATTTTGACCATAAACTTCAACTCGATACTGATATATTCTATTACAGAATTGTAGATACAATTTCACTAATATAGCATTAAAGTGAGACTTGGTACATTCTTAAAGTAGACATTGACCAGAATCTCCTTTAGAAACTGCAAATGTTAAGGCTTTAAAAATCTTCAAAACCATTTCATTGGTAGTATTAACTAAAATCAGATTCATTCCTCACATTGTAGATCGGCAACAAATAGCGAAGGACACAACTCATGTAACAGTTTTGGTTCTTTTGAATTAATTTAAAAATAGAAGTTAAAATCAAAGTGTGAAAGTGTCAGCTAACTTACTTTTTAACTTAACAATTTCATAGAAGTATGTCCCATAGTCAAAACGAGAAAAGAAAAGTAGACAAATCCAACGAGAAGCATTCTACGTTACACACTATGTTCGTGAAATGTTTCTGAAGGACACAAGTGTTGTTTACTGTAAATAGAGTATTATATAAACTATCAAAGTTGCTCGAAAGATTTATAATATACAACTGTAAAGTGTGATTTGTCTTCCTAAAACGATAGGGAAAGAATGATTGTCGTTGGCAAGCTGTATGGTATTTCTTTACAAACCAGCGAGACCTCCCACCTCCCACATAGTAATCAAACACTTCTGCAAACATCGGACAATGTTCGATGTGTTTGAATCTACAGATCAACGAGTTTACAAACAAACCAAGCTCCGAGAATCTTCCTAAATCTAGAAACAATGAACTAAAGTAAACAGTACAGTGATATTCAACTAGTCTGCCGCTGAGTGGGAAATAATGAGAGTTTTTATCAATTCAATGGTTGTGGGCAAAACTGGTTAGCCACACTAGTGTAGCAAATATAATATTTCCTGTGACTTACTCTCGGACGAACCAATGCTTTGAAGATTGCTTTATTATTAACTAAATGTCTTACAGGGATTTTATACATTACTAGTGTAACAGACCGGTTAGGTTTTGTTGAATAATTACAGCTGTATCTGTAGACCCGACTACATTACTACTAATAATTTCATATGTTTGGTTTGTGGTTGTAGTTCGGTTTCAAAAGAGTATTACGTACTTTATTTTGCCATAACTGCAGTTGAAGCTAAATTATCATGAACACGGGTTTACATGAGATTTTAAAAACATGGAACACATAGAATTGAGGGTATACAAATTACTTATAACTATAAGTATAGATCTACAAAATAACTCACGAAAAACTCTATTTAAACTTGGGCCTCGTTATTAAAACTCTTTGTGGCGGATACAGTAATAGTGAATAGAGGGCTTCTACAGTGTTCGGTTTCTGTATCTTGGGACAACTAGATAATTCAGTGGTTCTTTTTACTAATTTTTGGTTATATTTCAAAGTTTTGTTTGGTTGGTTTAGACAGTGCAACTTGTGGGTAGGTTTCAGCATTTGGTTAAGCCCAGAAAGGTACATTGACACATGCATGTTTGTACTTTGATCTGCTGGCTTTATATGATGCTTTGAGAGCTTACGTCTCCATTTCCCAGACGACGATCTTTCTAATAGACTTCGCCAACCCATTCCTCAAATTATCACGGCTTGCTTTAAATTAAAGCTGACAAACAGTTTTACTAGAAATCACAAGTTCAGTCACCGTTAAGACCGCTACTGTGTCCTTTCATATGCCAAATGAATTAAAGGCCATCAGACAGTTTCAATTTCTCCTGCCGCCCTGGAAACTGTTTGCAGAGTCGCCTTTAATAAACAATATTAAATAGACTATAAATGCTAAATATTTAGCTTAATTCATTTCACTTTTGTTAGAGACATTTTGAAGCAATAGTCGCAGATATATAGTCTAGAATTTGACCATGGACATGAGGACATGGTCATGGTCTCTTAACCGATCAGCAGAAATTGCTTCAGTAAATTCCAACCATCAAGGTATAATGAAAAAGCTGAAACAAAAACAATAATCTAACCAAATAGAAGGAAAGCATCTAATGCTTCAACGCAGTCTTTCAGGGACTGGTGTTATGAAGTTTTATTACCTTAAAACATGCAACATTCAGTCACTGATAGCGTTAGTGATAAACGAAAGACTGAGTTTTACCCATAAGCCAGGTGAGCAGTGCTCAGTGATGAGCTTCAGTTTACGTTTATGTCAGTTCCAATGTATGATTCAGTTCAACAAACAACTGATGTTGCAAGTTATGCCGTTTTGGAATGCTCTGGTATTTTATAAAATTAAGAGAATTGCCCGAAGAGGCTTTGTTTACGAGAATTCCTACATTCTAAATTTTAACCTTCTAGAATGTTGAGGATATTAACAGAAACTACCCTGACAGCTTGCCATGAACTGTGAATGTTGCACTTAAAATTTTACATGTCAGTTTCACGACAAAAACTGAAACATTTTTAGCGGGTGGGTGATACAAACACCAAACTGACCTCCCAGGCTTCTCTTTCCACTCCGCTAACTGTGGTTCATGATAACTTGCAAAAACATGGAGCAAACCTTGTCATAGTAACTGTAGCTAAAGGGTTCTCCAGCTAGTTTTGCTCCAATTTTTTTGTATCCTTGAGAACAGAGGTGAAACACTGCTCTTGTATCTTGAGAAAATGTTACAGCTCGTTGCTTAGTAAGAATTTATACCATCCCTGATAAACGATCTTAGCTTTTAAAGCTTTGCAAGACGAAAATTCAACACAGCTGGGGCAACTTCTAGCTGCCAGCAGTAATACGATTGAACTATTTATAAAGCAAACAGTATTCGAAGTGCTACAACAACAGAAAAACGGTGAAATACATGTAACCTTTTACTGTCTGTTTTGACTACAGCATTTGTTGACTTGAGCAGTGCTTGAGAAAACCTCTTCAAAGTAAACGGTCTTCATTAAAGGTTTCCTGTTTTCCTACAGCATGCAAAATCAATTACATTAAAGAAACTATTAGCCGAAGCATTGCTGAAACATTAAAGCGGCGTTTGTGCTTTACAAAAAAACCCTGTTTTTAAATCAGTTTCTGGCTGATATAGTAGAGAGAAAAAAACCGAAAGAACCCGCTACATGGTAATTGTCAGAAGAAGCAATAAATCATAGTTTTGTTTCTTGTAATCCCTCTTCTGTGTTCTTAGCTAATTTAATTGGAGTTTTGTTTATCAGTTACAAGGCTTTATTTTCTGTTTATTACACTAGCTGTATGACCGTTGGGCAATACTAGGGGATATTGCCCGGATTTGCACACGAGCAGGTTATGATAAACTGTCACGCGTGTATTTGGTGTTAATTAATTGCGCTTTGTGGTAATTGTTCTTTGCTTCAAGTAAACGGGCCATAAACACCTTTTTGGCCTGGAGAGTTGTTCTTGGACCGCATCTGAGTTCCTACGCTATCGGTGGTCGAGTGGTTGGTTGATGCGGCCGAATGTTTATAAAGATATCACGTGTGGCGTGAAGAAATAACACATTTTTGAAAGCTGCCAAGGCAAATCTTCTCTTTGTTGGGTTAATTGATGTACTTTGATTACCTCATCAGACGTCAATCAAAATATGATTACAAACACAAATGGAAACCGAACTCAGTTTTCCCCAGGACTTTTTCCGGTTCCACGAACTGACATCTCATTTACGGATGCTCAAAAGTTTTCAAATATCAGTTTGATCTTTTAACCGCCGACAAAAATTGCATTCGTTATTTCAGTTCTGGTAATAATAAGAGATCAGAAATGTGGTTGAGCTGATGTGCCGGCAGTCCTATGCGTCACAGAATATCACGGTTATAAGGGCAATTGCTGGCTGATCGACTGATAAACGGCAGTATGGGTGGGCATTTATGGACGATAATGGCCTCAAGCCGACAGTCTTCCAGCCTTGATAAAAAAAGAAATACTTGTATCTCTCATTTCATGACACCTCTGATAGCTTAACTCTGGCCTTAAGACCGTTTCGAAAATCGTTTTGCACAATATCCGTCTTGATTATGTATTTGTTCCTTTATTATTGATCACAACTGACCTATTGAGTATTGTGCGGTGCAAAGGCGGCTGTTAGACACGCGTGGATCCGGCCCGCAAAGGTCAATTGTAAAAAGGTGTGCATGCGCTCATTTGTAAGATTACCAATCTCTTTACCACCCGGTATTTTCCTCTCCAAATTGGTCTTAGCTTGCCCGTGAAATGGTCGCAGACATCAAAGAAAAACATAAACTTTGAACCGAAACGCTGACAAGTTGGACTTTTAGAACGATGAAAAGGGTCATGATCCTTTTTGTTACAAAAATAATCAAGCTTTGGACTGAAATATCCAAACGACCGGAGATCGGATAACGTGCTGAAAAGTCGGTTCGGATCGGCATTAATAGATCGGTGCATGATGTTTGATCACCTTGACTAAAATGCACTTAACATTAAAATGAAAAGTAAAATGGAATACGCTTTAAAATTTTCGTTCGGGTGTTCTATAAAATAGCACATTTTTGTTGTGTTCAAAACATACGCTTTTTCTAAATCGAAGGAAAAAAAAAACTAGTAACACCAGTTATGTTTCTTTTTCATGATTAAAGATAAAATGGTCTTGTTTTAGATTTAAGTCAATTAGTGTAAAAGTTAACAAAGTTTAAGAAACAAATACAATCAATTGTTGTAATCCTTAAGAGGCGCTATTGATTTTCGTCAGCCAATTCAACAAGGATTTGGGGAACTTTTGTTTTTCAAACAACGAAGGATGCAATTTACATTTCCGCTGGAAGCTGAACACGTGGACTGGTCTGTCGTTAACAGTGATTTTCAAACATATCAAAACTTTCACTCGACCTTCCCTCAACTTTTTTTTGTCTCAACTCGCATACACGTGACTTATCGCCCTAGGTTTTTTGCCGTACAGACGGCCGTAGCAGAGGGAAGGTTTGGGAGAAGGGGGAGGGGGGAGCTTTGACGGGCACGTTTTGGCCTACACTCATTTTTTACATAAGAACGTGTGTTTTGGTGCCGAGGCTTAACTTTCTTAATTTTTTTTTATTCAGGACCTCAGCTTCAAATGTTCTTGAAAGTGTTCTTGATATTTTTTGAAATTTTTGTGCGTGTATACATTCAAAGCTAGCCCATCGATCAGTTCACGTATAAACACAATGCAGGTGATTGGACATTTATCACGTGCTCGGAGTAAGCCAATCAGCGTGTGCTTTTAGGTCTGTCCAAAAGGTACTATCCAAGAAGGCGCTGCGAAATTACTAACGATCACAGTTGTTTTCTCGTTTTGCTAAAGATACGAATTCCGTAAAATGAAATATTAAACAGACAAGTTCTGGTAACTATATTCAACAAAGAAGCTGCTTTTTAGCCCATGCACAACTTTAGCTGATAAATGTATTTAGTTTTGATAGCACTTAGAACTGTTTTAAAACCAACGACTGAAATTTAAAATGGCGGTCATTTTTAGATCATTTTGTGCGCGCGGGGTTTTCTGGGATGGTGCCATATGATCAATTCAGTTTAATAGGCGTTCCTAGAACGCGAGAGCCGATCATCTGGAATGCATTACTACCGCCCTGTTTACCAAATCAAGTGCGAAATTGCACCGCTTTCTCATGATATTTAGCAGCGGTTCTCCGTTCTATTTTCAAAATTCTCGGGGGCTCGTGGTTTTTTTTCTCAATAACTCCTATTGGTTTCAAGTTAGCAGCTGGCTAGATAGGGTAACATGTTATTACAATTTGCCGCATTTTTGAACCTTCAACATCCTTATAAAAAGGTTCTCATGAAAAAAGAATGTACATAAAAAGTGTCTTTTGCGAAGCAAACCATTATTGAGCAATAAATGTTCTTGTTAGCATCATATGCTCTTCAGTATTGAGTAAAATAAGGTAAGGTTTCTTAAAATTTTGTTGTTATAGTTAAGATCAGTTTGACCATCATCAGGCTGTGAATAACGGCGCAAAATTATTTACAACTGATAGATCAGCAAAACACATCACTTTTAAAACACACCATTATATTTCAATAAAAATTGAAATTAATTTACTATTGAAACAAAAAAAAAATGCGCAGCTTCCTGCACCTTTCTGAAATATCTGGACGCTAAACATTTTTTATCAGATAAACAGTTAAAGGTTTTTATTCACTTGAAACTCCCTCCAATTTCAAATGGCGTGATAGCCTGTTAGATGGTCTTTTCAGAGGAAGTGTCGGTGATTTTCCAACAGCTCGAACCTCGAACGTAAGAGAAATTAGATATATCGGGATTTAAAATTATCGAGAATAAAATTGTGAGAAAATGACCTACACGTTCTTTTTGTAAGAACAATTTTATAAGAACGGGGCTCGAAATTGTCAAAATACTAAGAACAACGTAAGAACAATTGATGTTCGAATTCCAATGTGATTTTTCTTTCATGCTCTTGGGACATCAAATTTTACAGTTTACCCAGGAATCAAACGTAGATGTTGGGGTACAAATACGATACATTGTACTGTTTTTCACAGGAGATGTAGCAGAGTATCTAGCGAAGTGTCCTGGCCAAAAACAAATGCCTACATATATATCACTCCTTCATTCCGCAAAATCAGCGGCAGTAATCTGGCGACTTTTTGCATTCGACGAATGAAAACGCATACTAATCGTGTCTTTCCTTTCGAATCAGTCTGGATGCAATGCCATTTTAGGGTTTGGGCGCCGCTTTTTGTGTCTGACACGTTTTTCGACGACAGTGGCGACAGCAGCGACGCGAGCGATTATATGGAAACCAGGCTCTATAACAATAGCGTGGCAACCGACCATGAAATCTATTGAATTCAACTAACGCAATGACAACAATGGGCATTCTGTGATAGGAGTCGATTATCAAGATGTTGAGCTATTTAAAAGGGCTCATTCACGACTTTGGGCATGTCCAGGGATTTATGGACAAAAAAACATGTTTCAAGCTAAAATATCTGTCAACGGACTCTGTTCAGATACTAATCTAAGTTTTTCAAGAAGGAGATGCTATGGATGGGCTGTTCTAGGAGGCGATTAAGTTGGATTGTAGTTCTCAAATCTTGCGTTCCGGGCCGGAACACAATGTAATAAATTGTTTTAAAATTCATAAAACCTTAGCAGAAGCGATCGATTAAATGTCTTTTTAGTGGATTACAATGTCTTCTTTTGAAATTGTTTGGATAAATAAGGTGAAAATTTAACTTCTGAAAAAAAGAAAGTCCATTGATTTAGCCATGAAAGAGCCACTTTAATCTTGTCGTTGTGTTTCTTTTTGCAACTGCTTACTTAAACCGCGAGAAAGCACTCCATAACTCACTTTTCTCTGAGTATTTCTGGATAACCAATACAATGAAAAATATTGCATTACTACAGATCGAACGCACTTTACTAATCCATGATTATTACTGGTATTAAATTTATTTAAGAGTCTCCAATCTCCAAAGAATCTTATGTTAATTTATGTGTAAGGTGCAACAAAAATTGAAGCTCAAGTTGCAGCAAAAATTTAGAGCAATGAGGCTCAGCCAAATTTTACTGATTTTTATAAAAAAGCGTACAAGGGAAGAGCGAGTTTAGACAGAGCTAGCTGGAAGTTCGAGTTATCACCAGATGATCGGCTCTTGCGTGCAAGGAACGCCTGACTGAATTGATTATATGGCACTATCCCAGAAAACCGCGCGCGCACAAAATGGTCTCAAAATGGACACCATTTTAAATTTCAGTCGTCGTTTTTAAAACAGTTCTAAGTACTATCAAAACTCACTATGTTTAAATATATTTATCAACTAAAGTTGTAGATGGGCTAAAAAGCAACTTCTTTGTTGAATGTAATTACCAGAACTTGGCTGTTTAATAGTTCATTTTACGGAGTTCGTTTCTTTAGCAAAACGTGAAAACAACAGCGATCGTTACTAATCTCGCAGCGCGTTCTGGGATGGTGCCTTTTGGGCAGACCTGAAAGTGCGCGC
>JANRMR010159660.1:0-12387 GCA_025434825.1 Bergia sp. 'catenularis' | reverse complement strand
GCGCGCGCGCTCGTTTCATGCATGAGTGACGGAAGTGAATAGCACAGGATATTCGGTGTTTGATGAACCAATCAGAGCGCGCGAAAAGTGCTATTCGCCTGTTTGGTTAATATTATATATAGATATGTCAGTTTCCTATTGAGCTCAGGTAAAAGAGAAGGACTGTATTGTGTTTCCCACACCACTTGCATTCCTCCAATACCCATTGGAGAAAATGACATCTTCAAAACAAAATAAACCAAAGCTGGAAAACAAAATAGCTCGATTTGCTTTCAAAAAATTAGTTTTAGCCTCAATTCGGCACCCAAAGTCGTTTGGCAAACAAGTTCACAATCAAACAAACAAACTCTAGTTTCAACACTCGTGCAGATACGTCTGTTGCGAAAAATTACTTTTCGAGTAAATTTTTACCCACAAAAACAGTTTATTTATAATAAATTAATTGCTATTAACCTAGTGCAATTGATTTAATTTCTTAGTTATACTAAAGATTTGCCGCATTCACAGCAAAACTTGTCTCCGGACTTAACAGTGAAGCCGCACTGCACACAGAACCCATGAGCCGTGTTTCGTTGTTGCGTTGTCAAGGAGAGCAGAGCAGCTGACGCGGGTCGGCTATACGGCAAATAACCTCCTACTGGGTAACAAAACCGTTCTTTCATTGAGGGGCTCAACTCTGGGCTGCATCCCTCGACGGGCTGAAAAGCACTTGGCGCACGCGCAGTTGGGCTTTTAGGAGAGGGATGTGAATATGGCGCATGCGCAGGATATGATCCCGGCTTGAAGAATAAGTGGTTCTTGGCTATGGGCGAAAAAGCAGACTTGGCACGGCCATCACACTGGATCAGAGGTAAGTTTGGCTGTTGAGACGAGAGGCCCCGGAGGCCGAACGGACCACCAAAAATTCTCGGGTTCGTCTCGGGAAGAAGAGACTCGATCGATTTCACAACATCCTCATCAGATGCTCGTAATATAAGCTCTAGGATTCCTCGGCTCTGCTGAGGGAAGATTCGCTGCAGAAGTTCAAGAGACATCTTAAATGTGGTGATATCTCGGACAGGAGACAAACTGCGAGGAACCTTGGGCGAGTTTTCAACGCTGTCCTCATCTTCACCATCACTGGTTTCCCGGATGTTGCGCTTCTTTTGCAGGAGGTCTGGTGACTCGTGGTCAGCGGACTGACAGGTCTCCGGGCTCATCCTCTCTTCCTTGATCTTCACTTCCACCATGCACTTGTCGTTGTTATTCTCGTCGCTTATGTTACTGTTACTATCGTTGTTGTTGACATCAAAGCTAGGGCTGTCATCTTCAAATTCTGTCACAGCAAAGAAAGGTGGTAGTTAAATGTGTATAACTCTACAATTAGTTTCGGCTCCATTAACCCTCTCAGCCCGAAACACAACATTTGACGTGTTGCTAAATTCTCCTAAACTGTTTCCATATGTTCCTTTTTAACAGTTTGGGAGAATTTCACTTTTCATACTAGACGGCTTATTGTGTATGATCAGTTCCTTTATTCTCACCACCAAACAACTTATTTTGTCTTGATAATTTAAGAAGAAAATAGACGTTAATAAACTGGCTGGGGCTGAAAGGGTTAAAGCCCAGACCAATTGCAGAACATTTTAGGAGGAGCCACCCACTAAGTTACTGAATAACAACTAAAAATAAATTCTAACAGTTAAGGACTCCGACAAAACACGTTAGATGATGAAAGCAAACATGAACGAAATGTAAGTAAAGTTAGTAAATCATAGTAAACAAACAAGCGTATGCAAACAAAAAGTAAACAAACAATGCGCGTGCAACGCAAATAAAAGCCAATATATAAATTAAAACAGACAAAAAAATAAATAAAACAAACAACTTAATAAGGATACAGGTAATCTAGTTGAGAAACATCCACTTTAGGGCACAACAATGAACGTTGAAAAGGCACAGGGTTCAAAACAAAAATTCAAGCTCTTAATGTCTCAAGACTGTAAAGAAAACGAGAGCGGGATATTACCCAATGTCACACATGCAGTACAACTTCGGACAAACAATATTCAAGGACTTTTCAAGGACAAAAAAATGGTCTTCAAGGACTAAGTTTTATTCAGAAAATAGTGACACTTCGTCCATTTTTCGTACATAAAACACAACTAATTATTTAGAATTTTTAGATGGTTCAGCCTCGGTTGATGGGATCGTGGCGTTTATCTGTAATAAGATTTTGTAAAACGACAACAGTCACTGGCTATTTGATGGCTTGCACAATCCAAATTTGATATACAGATACAGCAATACTGAATGATGTTTATAAAAACCGTACACAAGTTACTATATTTCAAGGACTTTTTCCAAGACCAAATAAAGAAATCGAGTACTTTTCAAAGACCTTAACCAATTTCAAAAACTTTTCAAAGACCTAAACCAATTTCAAAAACTTTTCAAAGACCTTAACCAATTTCAAAAACTTTTCAAAACGACAGCTAAAATTTAAGACCTATTCAAGATTGTACGAACTATGATGCAAGTATTTTTAATGAGAAATTTTAAATCTTAAAAACATCTGGGGGTTCATTTTGGGTGGGAAAAATGTTCTCGGGGAGGGGATTCCTTTCGGGGCTTATTTTTGGAAGGCAGTTTTTCGTTTTCTTAGTTTTCGCGCTTCATTCATTCATTCATTTATTCATTCACTCATTCGGTATATCAAACGTTTGCTCGAGACCAGTAATATTATCAATATTTGTAGTAATAGTAGTAGTAGTAGTAGTAGTTATAGTAGTAGTAGTAGTAGTAGTTATAGTGGTAGTAGTAGTAGTAGTAGTAGTAGTAGTAGTAGTAGTAGTAGTAGTAGTAGTAATAGTAGTAGTAGTTAGAGTAGTCGTAGTAGTTATAGTAGTAGTAGTAGTAGCAGTAGTAGTAGTAGTAGTAATAGTAATAGTACTCAGTAGTAGTAGTAGTAGTAATAGTAGAAGTAGTAGTAGTAGTAATAGTAATAGTAGTAGTAGTAGTAGTAGTAATAATAGTAGTAGTAGTAGTAGTAGTAGCAGTAGTAGTAGTAGTAGTTGTAGTAGTAATAGTAGTAGTAATAGTAGTAATAGTAGTAGTAGTAATAGTAGCAGTAGTAGTAGTAGTAGTAGTTGTAGTAGTAATAGTAGTAGTAATAGTAGTAGTAGTAGTTGTAGTAGTAATAGTAGTAGTAATAGTAGTAATAGTAGTAGTAGTAATAGTAGTAGTAGTAATAGTAGTAGTAAGTAATAGTAGTAGTGGTTGTAGTAGTAATAGTAGTAGTAGTAGTAGCAGCAGCAGTAGCAGTAGTAGTTACAGCAGTAGTAGTAGTTCTAGTATTTATTACTGAGATTTGGATGTTGCTGTCTATCACTGTTACTTAGTACTAATAGTTTCGAAAAGCGTGCACTGAGGTAAAAATGTAAATATTACAGTTTTTTAAAAAACCTTATAACCAACGCATTTTTAAACCAGAGATTTAGAGTAGAACATACAAAATTCTCCTCCAATGTGTTACAGAAGGCGTCACCCCGTACATACTAAAAAAAGATATGTTTCTCGACTTAACAAATCTCTGGGAACAGAAAAGGTCCATCTTGTGCCATTGTTTTGGCTTAACAAATTTCTGGGAACAAAAAAGGTCCATCTTGTGCCGTTGTTTTGGCTTAACAAATCTCTGGGAACAGAAAAGGTCCATCTTGTGCCGTTGTTTTGGCTTAACAAATCTCTGGGAACAGAAAAGGTCCATCTTGTGCCATTGTTTTGGCTTAACAAATTTCTGGGAACAGAAAAGGTCCATCTTGTGCCATTGTTTTGACTTAACAAATTTCTGGGAACAGAAAAGGTCCATCTTGTGCCATTGTTTTGACTTAACAAATTTCTGGGAACAGAAAAGGTCCATCTTGTGCCATTGTTTTGGCTTAACAAATTTTTTGAAACAAGAAAAAGGTTCATCAATCGGCTTAAAAATTGCTAAAAAACCAAAGTTTCTGTCTCAAATTCATATCAGAACTAATGTTCTTATTAAATTGCAATTGCTCCTTTCCTTTCCGTAAAAAAAATTAAAATATCGTGAAATGTTAGTCAACAATAATTTGCCATTAATTAACAACTGAAGAGAAATGACAATTGAGCTCTCAGAATAATATCGAATTGTCATAAAAACAACAACAACACGTATCAACAACCAATATTGAAACACGTTTCATTTTGAATGTGGGTACCAGGCAATCGCAAGACACTTGACAACAATGTGCGAACAATTTTAACGTTCATGTTTCACTAAGCGAGTTTTTATTTCAAAACGAAACAAAGAAACGTCTTTTAGTTTTTTCAGTGACTGCTAACAGTTTTCAACACCGAATGCAACGAGTGCAAGATAATTTTAGGATTTTTTATGAGCTGTTTCAAAAGTTTATAGGTTACTTGAAAGACTTCATTAACTTCTACTCTTCAACGTTGAACACATTTGAATAGTTATTTTATGGGTCGTTATCAAAGCATCTTCATCATCAGTAACATTATCATCGTCATTATAGATATCACTATCATCTGCAGCAACATCATCATCATCATCAACAGCAGCATCATTTTCATTGATCATCGTAAATATCATTATCATCAGCAACAGCATCAGCATCATTATCGTCATCAATATTTGTTATCATAAAATTATTTATACAGACAAGTTCTATGCACCATTTACAATATACAAACAATAAAATAGCAAAGAAACAATGTTTAATAAAAGCGATGCACAGTAAAAATGAAGTCTGAGCGTAGAAAAACATGAGTATATATAAATTAGTGCATAAAAATCGAATTTAGATCATAAGATAAATTTAAAAGATGGGTGTGTGTGTGTGTCTAGCCTTCTCAAAATAAAATGTATGAATGAAAATGTCGAGATTCAAAGCCAATTATATTAGCTGGTCTCTGGTTTTATTCTATATTACTTACTTAACTAACAGGACTCTTCAGTGGTCCTATGCTCGCAAAATTTGGCTCGGGCTCGAATTTCTCGCAAAATTTTGAAGGGCGCTCGCTTGCTCGAAACCACCAGTTTTCATAACTTAGTGCTCAAATGCTCGTGCTCGCAAAAAATAACAACGTGCTCTCATTGTGGCAAAGACCATTCGACACTCCTACTGTTTGTTCCGTAACTTCGTTCAAATGTTGGTTCGCTCTTCCTCGTTCTATGTTCTACAATGGGTCTAGCGAGACAAATTCTAGAATACACTGATGATAAGTTGCTGATTTGTCTTTGATTTCCCCCCGTTTTTCAGTAGTCTGCACACTGGGTATTGGGTTTTAATCTGAGATTTCCTTCAAACTAAAAGCACAAGCACATCGTACCACATCTAGCACCAAGTTCCTCAGAATGTCCAAGACGGTAACAGCATCTTAAATTTTAAACGGTGCCTGAAGCTATTTTTACTTTAAAAAAATTATAAACTACTTTCTAAATGGTCAAGTGTTGGCTTAGAACTTCATTAAAACTTAGGTACCGTAAATTTCAAAAGTTCTTTGCGTTGGTTGATTTCAGGTATCTTTCTGGGTTTATAAAAGAGATATAAGTTTCTGAATCTAAATAGTGATCAGTCCATGGATCGCTTTATAAAGTTGAGCAGAATCTTCAATATGATACGGTTTTCAGCGGGCAACCAGGGACCCACCACTAAAGCTCAGTTAAGAGTTATAGACTGAAACGTGATCAAATTTGCTGCGTGCGGCAGCATCACTGAGAATGCGTCATCGGAGCTTTCTTGACCTTACCTGCCAGGTATCAAAGTTTTAGATTTTAAGACGATTCTCAACTTTTGAATTTCAAGAAATTATTAACACCAAACACTTCTACTCTTCAAGACAATCAAAATGAATGGTCACAGTATGATGTTTCGACTGCCGGTTCAAAAGTTGGAGCTTTCTGGTTTTTGCAAAATCGTCTTTGGTACTAAGGACTATCACGGGTTAGGTGCTTGGCAAGGATATCAGATATAGAAGAGACTTATTCGAGTCCAGTTTAAATATTACAAAGGCATGCACGAGTATCTACGCAGACTTCCTTTCGTTTCAAGTGGTTCAAACAATGGGAAATTCAAAAAACAAAATCAATTTAGTTTTCAAAATTTAATGTTATTATATCATAGAAAATAAATGGTCAGATAGTTGAGTTTTCCACTGCCCACTGCCACCGGTTCAAAAATTTTGCCTTTGAAGAGATGGTTGGTTGGTTGAAGCCACGTTCTCAGTTACATTTTTTATATATTTCTGTTTACAAACTCGTCGTTAAAAACAAACAGATTGTTTTGAGAAAAGGATAGATTCAGTGTGTATAAAACCAAAAGATACATAAAATTTCGGACCAAGAAGTTAGACTTCATTCAATATACAGTACACTGCTCGGCGGATGACATCAAAACGTAACCAAATCATGTCTTTTTATCGCTAAAATTTTTATTCAATTTAAAATTTAGTATCTTAGACAGTGGGCTGATTATATGTGCTAAGATAATGCACATGTACGACTCACAAATTAACGTGTGAGCGGCACGGAATCTCTTTAAAAAGACTATAATTCAAAACTACAATTAAATAGCAACTCTAAACTGCCAGCAAGAAGTTCAAGAGTGGAGAGATTTTTAAAAAGCTTTTGAATCTACTAATATCGGTTTAAAAAGAAGACGGGATTAGTTTTATTATTGTACGTGATATGAATAACTCAAACACAGGTAGTTTTGTTATTTCGAAGATACAAGATAACGTGAAAGCTTTTTTACATCTATTATCTTAATCTTCATAACGGCAACACTTAAAAATTTTTATTAAAAGAGTTCCACGAATGTTATTTGTATAGCAAAAATGTGAAGCACAGAATAAAATTACGAGAAAAAAAAATTAAAGATCTTTCTTTTTTCAAAATAGCTTCCCTTGGGAGAATCAAGTGAGCAGCTGTTATTGAACCTGAACTTGTATTTTCCATAATCCTGTATAATGTTCAAAACAGTGCAGTGTTAAAAAAAAGACTAAAAACGACATTATGTATATCTGCTTTTTCAAGCATCGAACATTTCCCCCCGTGTACAGAACAGAACTGGAGTTACACCAGACTGCAGTTTCATTTCTTGTTGTTGATTGTTCTCTACTGTTTGATTTATTTATACCCCACCAAAGAGAGTAGCTATACACAAAAAGAACAAGGGCTGCCTGAATTGCAATTAGTTCCTTTTCAAAAGTGTCTACTCGTCTCACTCATGCATATTCAAAATGGCTCTGCAACACGGAACGTTTTGACAGCAAAAAGTCTTTTTTCATTAACAAACTTTACTGAAAATGTCACATTTTCCTCCAGCTCACGACCTTTGGTATTAACATATGACCGGCAAACTGCAAGATCAAAGCCCCCTATGTTGACAAACTGACTAGAGATGTGTCAAACCAAAGAAACTGCAAATACATATTAATTTGTTACATGTTAAAAACTTCTTAATAAGACCAACGCCGCGCAACCAAGAAAAACAAAACAGAAAGGTGTAGACATGAAATTATAAATAAAACTACCAAAAGCGCCGCAAGTTTGGTTCTCATTTTCTAAAGAACTCTGCTCACCTTGTCTGGTCACTTGTGACGAAAACGGGTCCGGCTCTGGACTCGAGAGGCCGTTATAAGATTGAGGTGGAGGTGAAGGCAAGGCTCGCACAGGGGACGTCGGAATGCCGTACTGTGAATTTCGCCTCGAGGGCGGTACTCTCATGTTTTCTTCTTGCGTTTGCTGTCTGCGAAGTGCAACTTGCGCGGCCATGACTCTCTGACGCTCTGCGATCAGTGTACACTGGGCACAATTACAGTCCCTCCACTGGCAGTAACGCTTGTGCCCCTTTAACCACGAAACCACTCCATGATTACGGCATCGAGCGCATTTTGGTGTTCTTGGAGGTTTTCTCTCCGGGAATGACGGCTGAACGATAAAGGACTTCTCACTCATGGCATCCGATCTTGCCTTGCCCACTTCAGATCAAGAGCTCTTGGGAGTTGTAACAGTTTTCAAAAACTTATCACGCGCCCGACGGCCGACACGATGACTGAATGCAAGGCTTCAAGTGGCAAGCTGTCTCAGTTTGTTAATGCGCGAACAAGCGATAGATTACGAACTTGACGGCGTCTCTTTGTATTATGACATTTGTGTAATTGCTGCAGCTTCATTTGAGGTGTGCCGTGATTGGACAACCAGAAATTGTTGCTGTCTTCGACGGCGTACTCACTTCAGTGAAGGTTAAACAAAGACGGGTTCTTGACTGAAGTGGCTGGCTATACAAGTGAAGCAATCCCGGTCGAAAACTCCAACTTCCCTTAATAACTGAACACTTTCGAAAGTTGCAAACCGAATCTCTTCAAAATTCACTCTTTCACACCTCTCGCTGCTACAGTATAAGGTCTAGCTGTCAAATCCCATATTTGCCGACAAAGAGACAGATTTGATGCATGCATAAGTAATTCCATTCAGAGGCCGTTTCATTTGAATTGGCGACATAGTTACATTTATGCCAATACACGCCCCCTTCGCAATACTAAACAAACAGCCCTTACCACGCTATTGTGTTAGTTTTTAATTACCGAACATTAATAATTCAAGAGCTGCACTTAAATACTTTTGCAAGTAGATACGCAGTTTCTAATTGAATCCGTGACAATGGAGCCATACAACTGACATTTCCCTGAAGACTTTTGCCACCAAAACAGTTTAAATTAAAGTGTATGGAGGTGAAATTTGGCACGAAAAAAAAAATGCAAGTTAAATCATATCAATGTGGAAAAAGCGGTGATAGTCTTGAAACTACAATTAAAAATTGTCACTGACGTTTTCACGTGAAGTAATCCATGCCGGTATCTCCTTTCAGTACCACACTTGAGTTGATGTTCGTCATTAATGCATGAATACTTTGCTTCTCGAGAAGCGGCTTTAATACTGAGACAGAATTCACTTAACACAATTGAAATTAATTTAATATTGATGAGCATGTCTGGAAATCAATTCCTCAATCTCAACGCTGAAGACTTCAGAATTTTCAAGTTCCGTGAAAAACTTTCGTGAAAAATTTCACTCTGCAAACAACATAGCAAACACGGATTGACTTACTCGACAGTTGAGGCAGGTGTGAAAATGTTAATTTTACACCGTGGACAGTTCCGACAACAAATTCCTGTCTTTTCTTTGTTCAATTACTTACTTTGTTAAATGGACGGAGAATAAAAGTAGCTCTCTTAATATAATCCACTCCTTTTTACTAACTGCTTGCAATGTTAAACACTCAATTTCTCGCATTAACAAAATTATTTGAGTAGATAAATCACATAGAAAAGGAAAAACAAAACCAACTTGAATTAGCGACAAGTCAACACAAAAAAATCGGAACAGTGCAAAGGACTGTAAAGCAGATGGTTTTGTTGAATTTTATTTCATTATAGTTTTTGCCTTTCATGTCATGTCAGATTGTGTCATTGCTACCCTTCGACAGATATGAGACGAGTTTCTTTTCAAGTTCAAACCAGTGCCAGAATTTCTTTGTTTAGGGATTAACTGTCTTTCAAGCAACCACAATTGAATAAACGTTTTCAGACAGGTTGAAAAACATCCCATGCGTGCGTATGAACTAGGTGATGTGAGCTTATGTGTACCAAAAGCACATGTAATACTGTTTGGAAAGCTTTTGGCTAAATAAAAAAAAACTTCATACAAAAGCACTCTTGAGACAAACCTGTGCGGGCAGTGAGCAGTTTGTTTTACTTGCGACAAAAAAAAAACAATTTAGCACTAGAATAGCTTAGGCACTGATCTTTTGTTGGCCCCCAGGGGAACGATTTTTGCAGTGGTGTTCTCTCAGCCGGTTTTTCAACATCACTATCAATACTAAATAAGTTGTTTTGAACACTATGAAAATAAAGGAGTTGATCACACACTGCAAGCCATCCAATACGAAAAGCAAAATTTCCCCAAACTGTTTAAAAGGAAACGCATGGATATCATACTTCCTGCTTTGCGTAGCAATATGAACAAAATAGTAACGTGTGTGGGTTCAGTTAGGTATCAAGAAAAATAGCATACAGGTGCAAAAAACGTAAAATTATTACAATCGCGATGTCACCAAAAACTCCATCTGACATTCTAAAAATACCACAAATCAAAAACTCTAGTTACATGTATTGTAATGTGTTTCTGCTTAGTGAAGTACACCAATCATTCGCAAAAACATTTTAAAATAATAAATAAATCGAGAAAAGAAAAAAAAAACTAAACTTGCATACCGTCAACTTTTTGTCTGCCGTTCCCGTTTATGTTTCCACAACAACTGGAGCAAACTCGTCGGGTTCCTTCTCGAAGTCCCAGTGGAATCGTTTTGTAAGATTCTCGCGAAATCGACGAGCTTTGCTGACAAGTTTCTTATCAACATCTGTGGCATTTTCCAAATTAGAAAAGAATATCTGCATAATCAAGAAACAAATTCATTAAGATACTATAGGAAAAAGAAAACAGTAAAAACTCTGTCACTGAAAAAGGAATATGACAAAATTCAACAAAATTAGATGTCGACTTCAGCAGTTTCATTAACGTTTGCAGGAACCATTCTTATCTTCTTTACACAGCAACCCCTCTATAAGGGCATTATTTCCCCATTCTAAGTATATAAGTGACAAACTACTACACCGAGATTGCCTACTCTTTTCGAGAAGTGCGTGTTTTTTTTAAGTTTCCCGATAGAACGTCGAAGACTAAGGTCGCTTTCCATTTTACCGGTCTGGCCGGTCCGACCAGTCAGTTTTCAAATGGAACGCACGAATTATTATACTGACTGGTCCTGGCCAGACTGTCCCTGCTCATGGATCAGAGCCGCTCAGTTCCCTCGCTCCGGTCGGCCAAAGCGCTATCCTCCAATGCAGCCGCCTTATTTCCTTCGCCGCGGGTTCCGAGGGAGGGAACCCGTGGTGAAGGAAATCAGGCGGTTGCATTAGAGGCTACCAAAGCGCGGGAATTTGGCGAGTTTAGGCGGGAAAAAATACGAGCGCGCGCCTTGTGATTGGCCAGTTATGTCGGCCTTGACCTTTCCATTTGCACTGGCCAGAACCAGTTCTTTTCGGTTGGCCAGACCGGACAAATGGAAAGCGCCCATAGACCTACGGTTTAACGTCCCTGTCCACGGACGATGTCGCAGAAAGTCCAACCCTCCAACAGGTAGAGGAATGAACTCGGGACTTTCTGGTTGGTAGTCTGAGATCTTAACGACCGCACTAACCTTGCACACATTAAACCTAAACTAATAGTTGCTGCAAGAATCCTATCTACGAAAAACTTTAGTTGTTTCTGAGAGTCTTGTTCCGGCTTTTCACGGCAATACTGTAGAACAAATCACAAGGCTGCATAGTTGAACTGCAAAGAATCCAGGTACCCGGCCTACTTTCTACAAAACTGGTTATCACGCACTTGCAATTCACACGCTTTTTATAACAGAACCAGATATTTTGGCTGAAGACCATCTTTCTTTTTGGGGGGTATTTCTGCATCCAACTGTTCTTAAACAATTTTTATTTTTATTCTTTAAAACTTTGGCGTTTTATTACTGACTCGAATCATAAGTAACAAATTTCAATATTTCATCTTGACATATCCTTATGGCTCCGAGTCTTCCAGACTCGGCTTGTTCTTAAAATGTTCTTAAATTTTGGTTCACCTGAGTCTCATTGTTCTTGTGAAGTTGTTCTTATAAAAAAAAGGGCACGTACGCCTTCACAAGTTTGAATATGCCAATTTGATTCGCCCATCAAGGCAAAGTTTTCCAGATTTTTCCGTGTCATCTGGCATGTCAACTTTTGAGCAGGGAAATTTGTCAAGACTGAAAAAATTGGCTACCTGGTAAGTGGTGAAAACTGTACAGTTCAATATGGAGGATACAACGTCATAGTCATAGAATTCGAAAAATATCTTGTCTCCTTGTACTTACGCTAGAAGGTCACCTAAAACTTTGTAAACACTACCATTATCTGTCACTCCTTTCGTTTGCTAACTTAAGGTACCGATGCTAATTTTCCGTTTTCCAAGGGCTATTTTAAGCTAAAGCAAGAGAGGAACCATTACGAAAAACAATACAATAAATAAACAAAAGCAATAATTACAGGTCGTACTTTTAAAAATGTGACATGCAGCCAGACCGAGGGTTATCAGTACGGAACAAAGATTTAGTCATACTACTATAGTGCGTCACACTGCCAGACCTAAGGTTATAGCAATGATGAAGCTATCAGTACGCAGCAAAGAATTAGGTATATTGGTACAGTGTCTCTCACACTATCAGACCGGGGGTTATAGCCATGACAAAGCTATCTCTCTCATCCCTTGCC
>JANRMR010159549.1:0-12387 GCA_025434825.1 Bergia sp. 'catenularis' | reverse complement strand
CTTTTGTTTCTTAATTGTACTTTTTGTTTTGTTTTGTTTTGTGTTTGTTTGCCTTTTAAAATAATCCAAGAATCCAAGCAAATGTTAAAAAATAAAAATAAGCACAACAAACTAAAAAAATAAAAATGCTCTCTTGGTTCCAGTACGAAAAGATGATAATGACAAAAGACCTGTAGATGAAGATGGAGTTTGTCATAGAAGGGCGCAAGGTGACCCTTGAGGAAAATTAGGAAGAAAACATTAAAAGAACATGCACCATACATGAGGGATCGACCAGACAGCTACTATGATAACATGACACCACAACAAGTGATTGACAGACTAACTGAACTACATGAATACAACAAGGACGAGACAATGACAACTGTTGAACTGAAACGGAAACTCAAACAGATTGAACGAAAGAGGCACATCATCACCTGGCATGACAATTCAGCAGTAGCAAACCATGGGTACTTAGTTTGTCTAGCTGCTGTTCTTCATGATCCAGCTGTGTTTCTTACAAATGACGAATACAAAGCAAAAACAGGACAAACACTGGACATACAAACAACTGTAGAAAAACCACACGTCGACTTTACTGCTCGTTGTCGAAGCTCTGAAAATGAGCAGTTAGCATACAGCGATACACGACTCTATTGCATTCAAGAAATTGCACACAACTTGACAGGTGCAACTGGGACAGAGTTTCATGACACTTTTAGATTGTTCAAAGTGACAGCCCTTCAAGGCAATTTGAAATTGGTCAGCAGAAAGGCGGCAACTACTTCTGCGATTGTGGCTGCCGTGCTTCGAGGATAGAAGATCTTGCCCATACCCAAAGCTGCCCTTTGTATTCTTTCAAGGAGCGAGTAAATGCCATCATGAAGCCTGGTACAGTTTCAAGAGTAAATGCCCTTCAGAACAAGGCCAAGCCTCTTTCTGGTTTGTCAAGGAGAGAACTAGAAAGAGAACTAGCAGCAAGAGGTATTTATGAAGGAGACAATAAGCAGCAACTACAGCACTTGCTAGACCAGGAGATGCATGGCATACAACGACTTCCTGCCCTTCTTGTAAACAACCCCCAAAAGCCACTAAAGGATCTTAGCCTTGACCATTATGAAGTCCTCCCTGTCGAGCCCTTGCATGATGTTGCCCATCACATTGAAAATGTCCTCTCTGAGCTGCCCCACCATTTAAACAGCAAAGAAAAAGAAGCCATGGAGAGAACTGCAACATTATGTTACCAAGGGAAAGAAAGCAAGCGTGGGTTTGACCATCGAGCAGCCCTTATCAAGACAGCAGCTCACCTGCGACAGAATGCCCTGGTATCTGACAAGCCTCTTCAAGTGCTAGAAACACTGGCTGAGTTGCAAAGAATTCTGTACAGTTCAGATGAGGTAAGATGTCCACAACTGATTTAAGGTATCATAACCAGGCATGGTATCATGCAATGCTCATCAAAGAGCTGATCAGTTGTGAACATCTTTAAAAAAAATAACCAGACGCAAGTTGTTCGACTTTTTTTTTTCATGACCTGGTATCGCATGGTGGGCTGATGCTTCGTCTAGTCTCTTGCCAATCAGCAAATGCTGAGGAGGAAGAACGCATCTTCAACCACATTAAAGACATTACAAAGACCATCAGTAACTACAACAGTTCCCAAATTATTCCCAATGTGTTTGTGCGGCTTCAAGCAGAGAACCAAGCTAAAGCTCATGAGTCAGTCCAGAGACAGCAGCATGAAATCAGTAACCTTGCTAAGTCCCTTCCACTAACACTTTTATTCCATTTGCAATCATACAGAAACACACAAGAGAGTGGCAGGCACATCTGATGCAAATAAGTGATTCCCCCCTCCCCCCTCCCCCCCCCCTAAATGCTGGACCACAACTGCACCACTTCTGATCAAGTATTTTTTTCAAGGAAAAGGTTTACCTACAACAGTGCTGAGTGAAATGTCTTCAGAACATTAATCTGATACCAGCAAATATTATCCGAGTTGACCAAGAAGATGGAACCACCAAGGTTATTCGCACTGCTAACCTTGGAAATGTACCTGCCTCCAGTCCTTTGAAAAGGAAAAACAGCCAGAAAAATACCCACCCTTGCACCTCCTCTAATGATTGTGACGATGATACTAGTGTCACCAAGGTTATTCGCATTGCTAAACTTGGAAATGTACCTGTCTCCAGTCCTTTGACAAGGGAAAAGTGCCAGAAAAATGCCCACCCTTGCACTTCGTCTAATGACTGTGACGATGACACTGGTGTCACAACAAGCCCTTTGGAGAATAGCAATAGTTTCTGGGAAGAAGTGGTTCAGGTTGTTCCAGCAGCAGAGGAAGTTGGTGAACTGAATGAGCTAACACGTCTACATGTAGGTCACAGTTCCACTGATTCATGTTCAACAGGTTCCTTGCCACAGAGTTCCAAACCAGTTACCTCAACCCCAGCAATAAATCAACACTCGCATGCAACCAGCAGGTACTTAACTCTTATCTCACAAGAACACAAAAGTCCAGAAAATGATCAGGAAACAGACCAAGCAGGACTGTACAAACTACAGACTCGTCTTGGTAAAGCTCTTGAAACTGTGCTTGGCAAAACACCAGAGATAGAGAGTGTTGACATGAAACACTTTCAACTGAAATCTATTCAGCACAAAGGTGGCAAAGACAAAGCAGCAGAAGAGAGCTACAAGAATGCCCTTGCTCCAGTGCAAGCTAAAGTATTAGCAGAGAAGAGCAAAATGGAGAAAGAACTAGCAAAGTGGGAGAAAGATTATTGCCTTAAAAACAATTTGAATGCTCCTACCTATGAAGTGATGAAAGTTGATAACAAGGCTTCAATATTCCTGAAAAAAAATCAAGTATGCAGAAGCATTACTAAAACAGTGGGACATCTCACTTATATCTTACTTACTTTCATAATGACTGACACTTCATAAATTAGAAATAATTATATATTACTAACTATTTTAGTAGTTAGTCATTAGTCATTATTGAAATTGCTAAATTTTTATATGCATCATAATCAGTTTTCAGAGCAGATCCAGAGTACGTTTATGTAATAATTACACACAATTTTTTTTGTAAGAATATAGTTTATAAGAATATCAAGGCTCAAATTTGCCAAGATTTAAGAATAATTTAAGAAGAGAGCTCAGGCTCAATTCCACAATTTGTTCTTATCTGATACTCAATAAATCACGATCACATGTGCACACAGCTGCACATTGAGCTCTCTGTGTATTAGAACATTCTGTTTGATTACATGAGATGTTTGTAACCGTTTAGAACCCACTAGACGAATGATAGACATAAACCGAGATACGAGTTATATTTTTGGCAATAACATGGAAGGTCTATTTTAAGAATATATTCAAGCTCAACTCTGAAAAGTTTTAAGAATATTGAGGGTCAGCAGAAAAAAGTGTAATAGTTTAATATATTATATGGCAATAATCCAAAAACAATTTAATTGTAAAAATTAACTCTGTAATCATACCATAAATAATAAAAGGTGACAGCTGTGTTTGGGATTTCCCAAAAAATTTCACAAATGGACAAGCAATATACATGTAAATTGAATAAATTGAATGTTTATTTACTGACAACTTAAGCTCAGGCCAAATAAAAAAAATCCTGTTTTTTCTATCAGTTCCCATATTTCAAAATAGCTGCCACATTTAGATTTATATTTTTTATATTATAAAAATGCTGATCATAAACATATACTGTTATATGAGTTTGTGGTTGTGAAGTTAGTCAATTGTCTTTCTTATGAAAAACATTGACATTTCTCACGTTCAGTTCAATGAAGAATCCATATAAATGTTGCCAATGAAAATTCTGGCAAAAATTCCCTAAAAATAGCACATGCCTTAATTACTTTTTGAAAACATTTTGAAGATAAACCATTTTTTTGATTGGCCTTAATACACGTAATAATGCATTTTGTGCATCTGAGAAATGTATTACTTTCAGAATATGAAAGCTCTTAACTAGCTTACAAGTAGGGTTGTTAGCAAAATTACACAATTTTGTGTGAATATTACACAATATGATAAGGTTTTGAACTATATATTAAACTTGCTTGACTATTTTCTTGAATATTTTCCCAAACTCCCCTTTCCCAAAGCTTGAAGAATATATATTAAATACAACGCTACTTAATTTATCGATAAAGAAACCACGGCCAAAAATTGTATCCACACGTCGGCCGTACAACCACATTTAACAGTGGGTTTCACTATGTACAACGCTGAAACAGAAACATAGTGCTCATAAGAAAAAAACTGGGGCTTAACTATATATTTGCTCCTGTAAAACCTGTATATATTAAATTAAAAACGAAGCAATACCATACCTAAATCGTGTTTCGATTCCATATAAAGAACAAAACTCTCGCAGTCTTTCATATTCACTGTATTCCAATGCCAAAACTCTCATCTTCAGCTCGACACTGAAGAGATTACAAACATTAAATATGCCAAACACACACAATATCTTATCGCTCCGAACATTCAAACAACGAGCGCCTCGTGCAGGATGGAAAATGGCGTGTCATATGGTTTTCTTGAGGACCCGTTCTTAATCATTTCAGGTGTAAAAATCTCCAAGTCCTCCAATTTCTTTTTTTTTCTAATTACCGCCGTTTTCAAAAATATTTATTTGTTTGAAAATGATCTATATATCTAAAATTCGTTTTTGAAGGAATTATTCTTGTTGTTGATTTTTACTGATGAAACATAATCCTTGTATTATAGGGTATTTAAGATCTTGTTTACGAAATAGTTTTCTGCTGCCTGTGTCCAGTTTTACAAACCAGCCAATAAAAGCTAAACACTTTGGTGCATAGAAACCGCTATCTCGAAAACTGTACTTAATAACGTCACAGCGGTCATAAGCGGGATCGCAACCACTCCGAGTGGTGACAGCACTAACAGCACTGGGGTCAAAAGAGCGTGGTCATACCTCAAGCTCCTACGCTCAGAGTCCACAGGCATTCCAACACTGTTTTGGAACAACCGAGCGTGTACAGACGACACGTCAAAAGCGGAAGCGCTACGCGAGCAATATGATAGTATGTTCACACAAGAGAATCTTACTAACCTACCAGATTTCCCTGAGTCTCCCTACGGCGATATACCGGACATCTGCTTTGCTGCCCGGAGCATTCAGAGCCAGCTAGAATCTATCAAACCTGACAAAACTTGTGGCCCAGACCAAATACCCGCTCGTGTTCTTAAAGAAACTACAACCGAGTTGGCTCCAGTCCTCGCCTCACTCTTTCAGCAATCTTTCGACATTGGCGTACAACCATCTGACTGGAAAGATGCTAACATTACCGCTATCTTCAAGAATGGGCACCGCGCCGACCCAAAGAATTACAGACCTGTGTCTCTAACATCTTTGACCTCCAATATCATAGAACACATTGTGTGTAAGCAGATTTGCCACCATCTCTCTGTAAACTCTGCCATTTATCGCCACCAGCATGGATTCCAGAAGGGTCTCTCTTGCGAGACTCAACTGATAACGATCATCCACGAGTGGGCAAGCATTCTGAATGTTCATGGCCAGGTTGATGTGATTTTTCTCGACTTAGAGAAAGCCTTTGACTCTGTTCCCCATGAACGAGCTCCATTACTGGCTTCGTGATTTCCTTTCCGACAGAAGGCAACGCGTTGTAGTAAACGGATCCTCATCCAAATGGTCGCCTGTCCTATCGGGTGTGCCCCAGGGTACAGTTGTTGGGGCCGATCCTTTTCCTGTTATTTATCAACGACCTTCCTTAAGGCATATCTTCGAGCGTAAAACTCTTTGCAGATGACAGCTTATTCTTCCGCCACATACAGACGCCGGCTTATCAACATATCCTACAGCATGATCTGTCCCATTTGGAAAAATGGGCTTTTATATGGCAAATGAACTTTGCTCCATCCAAATGTTACAAGATGTCTATCACTCTGAAGCGCCAATTCTATCGATTCACGTATGTACTCAGCGGCACACCCTTATAGGGCGTCACATCCCAGAAGTACCTTGGGGTGCATATTACGTGCACGTTAAGCTGGTCCAAACAGGCGCTGGAAGTAAAAAAGAAAGCCAACAGAATACTCGGCATATTGCAGAGGAACCTGGCATCCTGCAGCCCAGCCGTGAAAGAGCGAGCATACATGGGTTTGGTAAGGCCGATCACAGAGTATGCGAAAGTTATTTAAATTAAAGAATTAAAGACATATCATGTATTCAATCACAATCGATCACTACAACCATCCAAGATGGTGGATGAATAACAACTTAACTGAACAGCACGTGGCATCTCATAGTATGCGCACGCATCACACAAGTACACAGGGAGACCATAAAATCTCCTCCACACAAAAAAATATGAAGTCGCAAATAAACTGTTTGTACTGTGTCCATGAATGCAAAAATAAACAGCTCATTAACTAACAATGTCTTGTGGTATAACAAACAATGTTTCTGATAAAGCTGTATATCTAAACAATGTTCCAGTTGTATACTAAAAACATTTATAACAGCTACAATAACAGTTCACATATCAAGCCTCTCCGGTGCTCTCCGCACTCTCTCTGGGTAGCGTCGCTCCGTAACTACTGGCTGAGCTGTTGTTGGTGGTGGTTCTGGAGCGGTCTCGCATGCAGGCCCTGGAGTAGCAGATGCCTCTTGCGAATCTGCCACAGCTACCGGTGGAGCTGTCTCAATCGGTGTCGGTGGTACTTCCGGCTGAACTGTGCTCTCTGGAACGGGGTCTAGACTTAAGCTAGGTGATTCATCACTGGATCTTTCCATGCTTGGTTGAACTACCGTTGGTACAGGTTGATCAATGTGTCGGCGCCAGATCATATCTGATGCCATTTGAATCTTGTACATTGGTGGACCAGTTTTCTCAATGACTCGCCCAGCACGCCACTTCAGATCTCCCCGGTAATCACGTGTCATCACCGTATCTCCCACTTGGCCTTTGGCACTAGCAGACTGCGTGCTCTTGTAAGCCATGAGGAACTTTGCTATCTTCTCCTCCACTGGCTTAGAACTTTCCTTCATGGAACGCAACGCCTGTTTGAAAGTCTGTACCGACCTCTCAGCCAGACCATTTGTCGCTGGGTGATACGAGGCAGAAGTGATGTGCTTATGCCATTGGACTTAACAAATGTCTGGAATTCTTCAGACACAAATTGGGACCCGTTATCACTAACCAACTGTTCAGGGATTCCGAATCTTGCGAATAGGTTCCTAAGAGCTTCAACTGTCCGGGAGGATGTAGTAGACTTCATTGGAATGACTTCTGGTCACTTGCTATGTGCGTCGACAACCACTAAGAATATGGAGTTCTGGAAAGGACCGGCGTAGTCTATGTGGATGCGTTGCCACGGAGATGTGGCCCATTCCCATGGATGTAAGGGTACCTTGCTTGGCATCCTCTGACAGCCACTGCATGATTTAGCTACCATCTCGAGTTGATGGTTAATGTTTAGCCACCAGACATAGCGTCTGTTGTGTAACTCCTCTAACACCTTGCCTTGCAGCTTGCATGGAATCACTACTCGCATTCCCCAAAGGATACGGCCTTGGTGAACTGTTAGTTCACTTCGACGCTCGTAGTACGGCTTGTCTTCCTCTACACGTGCTGACCAGCCCTTCACAATGGACTCGTAGACTCTGGCTAATATGGGGTCACGCTGCGTCTCCTTGGCAACAGATTCACTGGACACTGGTAGCATATTAAGCTGTGTGACATGAAACACTTCAGTTGAATCGACATCCATCTCCCCTTTCTCACTGTTGTTGAATGTTCCTTAGTGTTCTTGTACCCGATGTCGTACTCAAAACCAGCTAAGAACAATGCATAGCGCTGGAGCCTTGCCGTGGTCATAGCAGGGACTCCCTTCTCTGGGTGGAAAATGGGTGTGAGTGGCTTGTGATCCGTTATGAGCGTGAATCATCGCCCATACAGGTAGACATTAAATTTCTTGACACCCCAAACAATTGACAAAGCTTCCTTGTCAATCTGGGCATATTTGCGTTCAGTCTTAGTGAGGGGTCTGGACGCGAAGGCTACAGGTCTTTCCTTCCCGTCTGGCATGCGGTGTGATAGCACCGCCCCAATTCCTGTAGGCGAGGCATCACATACGAGCTTAACTGCTAGTGATGGATCGTAGTGGGTTAGAACCAGTGTAGATGTAATCAGGCGCTTAGCCTCCTTAAAGGCTTGCTCGCACTGTTCTGTCCACTGCCATTTGCTATCCTGCGTAAGCAACTGGTACAGAGGGTGGATAACTGTGGCTGCATTGGGCAAAAATTTGTTGTAGTAGTCAACGAGTCCTAGGAATGATTGGACTTGTGACACATTCGCGGGCCTTGGCGCGTTAACCACTGCATCAATCTTCTCTTGTGTTTTGTGGAGGCCTCCGCTAGTAATCTCGTGGCCACAGAGCTGCACTCTCTCTCTGAAAAATTCGCACTTCTCTCGGTTGGCCCTAAGACCTGTATCTTGTAGCCGCTTTAGCACTTTCTCTAAGTTCTCCAGATGCTCTTCATCAGTTTTTCCCGTGATGATCATGTCATCCAGGATGCATTGCACGCCAGGTATTCCCTGTAATGCCTGGTCCATTGCGGCTACCAAATCGCTGGGCTTGAGCTCACACCAAAAACTAGCCGATTGTACTGGAAAAGGCCTTTACGAGTGTTAATAGCCAAATATTTCTTTGACTCCTCAGTGACCTCCATCTGATGAAAAGCTTGGCGCAGATCTAACTTGCTAAAATGCTTCCCTCCAGCCAAATTAACAAAAATATCCCTTATGCGTGGCAGAGGATACTGTTCTGCAATTAGGACTGGGTTGACAGAGACCTTAAAATCTCCACACACGCGCACTTAACCATTCCGTTTGACAACAGGCACAATCGGGGTCGCCCACTCGCTGTGTTCTACTTTGCTGATAATACCCTCTTTTTCAAGGCGTGAAAGCTCAGCTTCTACTTTGGGTCGCTGTGCATAAGGCACTGGGCGTGGCTTAAAAAACCGTAATTGGCAGTTCTCTTCCAATTTCAAATTAGCTTGTTGCCCTTTAAGGGTGCCCAGATCCTCAGAGAACACAGATACATACTTCTCAAGAAGCTCGTTTACTTTACTCTGTGGATTTCCAACTTTAGCTTGGCTTAACTTAAGGGTTTTAGTTTCACCCCAGTCCAGCTTAATTTCCAATAGCCAATCACGTCCGAATAAGGCTGGGCCTGGTGTCTCGACAACTTGGACGTCCAATCGCTTTATTTGGCCCTTATGATTATCCCTGCAGTTGATCTTTCCCTTGGGACTGATCTTTTCCCCTGTGTAGGTCTTAAGTGTGATCTGACTCTTCTGTAGCCTCTTGTGGCTAAATTATTCTTTTTACTGTTCATAGGGGATGACCGAAACTGCAGACCCTGTGTTCAGCTCCATTTATTAAGGTTTTCTATCAATTGTAGGGGTTACCCAGATCACATTATCCTTACTTCCCTCTGCATTTACTTCCAAACTGCCTTTCCCTTTCATTTTACAGGCTCTCTGAATATGCCCTGTTTTCTTACAGAAATGGCACACTTCCTTCTTAAAAGGGCAACTCTTCTGATTATGACTTCCAGGAAACGGTAGCACTTGAGTTCGGGGGCTTGGGGCTCTTTCCATTCCTTCTTGGATTTAACGGGATGTTTACCGTTCCAACTTGGTTTTGCTCTATCTAGCTTATTTACTGGGTTTGACTCTTTCCCCCCTTGCATAGCTTCAACGTCTTTATAGGACTGTTTAATCGCAATACACTTAGAAACAGCGTTCTCGAATGTAAGTTCCTCGAGCTTCAGTTTGAAGAGTTCGGTCATCATTTTTTTTGTCACGAATCCCGGACACCAAACGGTCCCTCAAGCTTTCCACTCGCATGGCTTTGTTGAGCCTACATTCTCTAGCTAGGTGTTTTAAAACGTCTACGTACTCACTTACCGTTTCACCGGTTTTCCTCGCACGATTGTCAAATCATACCTTGCAACTAATGCTGATTTGGGGGGTTTCAGTTGTCGCTGAAGACGCTCGCAATACCTTAGTATGTTACCGAATTTTCTCTTAGCAAACTTGGAGCCATCAAATCCTTTGCAATTTGGTGTGTTTCCGTCGGAAGGTTCGTTAGAAGAACTGCCTTTTTCTATCTGGGATCTGTTTTACCATTTGCGAGGAAAAAGAACTTTAGCTGTTCTGCATAGGCCTCGAAATCTGTGCCCACGGCAAACTTCTGCACTTTTCAAATATTGCGGATTGGTCCTGGCGTTTCGCCTCCGTTTGCATCATCTGGCATTGTTACTCAGTTGGGAATCGGTCAAGGATCTTATTACTACTTTTTCTTCTTCAGTAAAGTCCTTCGAATCCCATCCTTGTCGCCAGTTTGTCATGCATTCAATCACAATCGATCACTACAACCGTCCAAGATGATAGATGAATAACAACTCAACTGAACAGCACGTGGCATCTCATAGTATGCGCACGCATCACACAGGTACACAGGGAGACCATAACAGGTATCGACTCACTTATCGGATACATATAGTGCTACTGTGTTTTACAGACTCTAGAGTGTTCAATAATTCCGAGGTTATCTTCAATCAATTTCGAACACTGTGAATGTCACCAATGTCAACAAACAGTATCTGTGTAAGTAGCACAGTTTGTAAAATCCCTGACTGCCTACCAGAAGGTCCCAGGTTTGATTCCTATTCCCGTAGCGGGTTAAACTTTGTGAGATCTTTTACCACACCGCCGTTGGTTTTGTCTGCTGAAACACTATCTCGGGAGTCATAGAAGAAACAAAACTCGCTTTTAGATTAGTGTAGAGTAATCCCAGTGTTGTTGTGATAGCCAAATAAAATATTACTACGTGTGAAATGTGTTACCGTTAATAAATAAAGTGTTTATAAACTCAAAATCCCAATATCAGAATTACGATTCAAAATGACAGACAAGTGGCAACTTTTGAGAACTGGCTTGTAAAATTCGACTCAGGTATTGGGAAACTACACAACGAATTCCGTAAACAGGACTTCATTTCCTTCATTTAAAACACTATGTTTCCAGGAGCCGAGGGCCCCGTTTATAAGTTTTACCGATGGTAGGTCTCAGAACCAACCTATTTCTGTTATATTCGTTCGTATTTACAGTAAATCACACCAAAATTATTTCACATTTTTCCGTGCCACTAGAAATTATTGTCTTTCTTGTTTTTCGTGACAGATTATTGCTGTTTGTTTTTTTCCTACAAAACTTCATTCCTTAGTCAGATAGTTATTCAATATTCTGTTTCCGCAGCTACCCATAAATTCTGACGTTCTGCAAGCAGTTGGAATGAATTAAAGAACTTGACACTTGCCTACACAACAACTCAGCTAGCAGTTTTCTTACTTGTACAGTGGCTTTTACTGAAGTATTAGTATGGCATCGTAAGCTGTGTCGTCGTATTTTTACACCACAGGACTATAAACATGCTAGAATGTTTTACGGATTGTGGCAGGAACGTGCATATAAGACATGATGATAGAAAAGCATTACAGTAATAAAACATTTAATGGTAAAATTCTTTCTGGAACAGAAACTTGTAAATTGTTTTTTTTTTTTCAGAATGCACAGTGACTTTTACAAGACCAACCAAAGTCCCACCGGCGTACGAGGAAGTGTACGTACTGGAGGGCAAAAACGCCAAACTGGTGTGGACTTACTCGGTCACGAACAGGAGCGAACTTTTCGAATTTACAGCCGTCCAATGGGGAACCTTCATACCACCATTAACAGTTCGCCTTGGCAATAGGAAAGGGATTATATACGAGAAACGTGACGGTACAAGACAATACTTGGGATCGACTCCATCGTACCTCACTGACAGAGTTAGTATCGAAAACCAAGCCACGTTAGTGATTAGTAACGTAAAAACGACAGACGACAACTTTTATGAGTGCCTATTGAAGCCAACTGCTCTCATTCCATCTGTGACGAGTCTGATAAGGTTGACCGTGATCAGTAAGTAGCACTTTTACTTTCTTTTTTTGCTGGCCATTAAAGATCTTCTTTCTTTGTCTTCCCTATTTCCTGAATCTCTATAATAAAAATTGTTGTTCCAATTACATATTTGTAGGCAATCAAAAACCACCTTCCTTATACCATCACATATTATTTTTTAGCACAATCTCAATCGTTATCGTTAGCAGGTTATGAATTTATGCTATTTACGGTCTTTTTAGAGAATTAGAACCTTTGCATATTCTGTTTCGGATTGTCTATAAAATCCGTTGTGGATCAGCGTACATGTGTACATCGAATCAAATCAAATTAAATAAACCAGGGCGCAAATATCAATGAAATAT
>JANRMR010159438.1:0-12389 GCA_025434825.1 Bergia sp. 'catenularis' | reverse complement strand
AAATTATTTTTGTTATTTTACAAACTTGCATCAACCGATTTGCATTTACAATTTCACAATCACAGATTCTCAAACTGCCATATATTACAGTATATGTAAGATAAATATTTGTTGTTTTTTATTTTAACAATGAGGTACATGTAGATCATATGTGTAAATACACATGTAAATGTATGTCAATATGTGTATGTACATTTACAGAGTGGGAAGAAGTCATCAATGAAAGTTTTGTGAAGAAAAAAAGTGAAACTCACAAAGCTTCATACATACCTTATCATTGTCCTTGGGTAATGAAATATGTAGTGCATCTTGGGGATCACCGAGCAATTAGGGTATAGCTGGACGAATCTATTGTGGTGGTCTGTTATCACATCTCTCAAGTAAGCTGCTTTATTGACGGTTGTCACCTCAGCAAAAATTATGCAAACTATTTCCAAGAGTGTTATGAAGAGATTCCAGATTTCGTCATCACCTGGCATGTATGAGCCAATCATCAATGGCAAATATAAGCCAAGGCACCACATCTGTGAAGCTAAATCACAAGTAATATTCAACATTACTACACTAGTATATGGGTACAAGTTAAAATAACTGTGTGTCATAGGTTACACAAGTTGAAAAACAACACGCAGTTACAGATCACTGTCATTCCAGCCAGCAGCATCGACATATTTGTCACTGGTAAGGAAGATGGTTTAGAGCATTTAGAAAACTGAAAAACTGTTTATTATAATCTAGACATGTAAAATAAACTCAAATGTTGCACTCACAAGCCAATGTGGCAAAACACTTTGTTGGTGATGAGCTCTGAAACATACATTTTATTAATAACTGGAGTTTATAACATGTAATAATTGCTAAAAATCTGCCATGCAATGTATGGGCAGTAGATTAAAGCCTTGGTTGTATTTGGTACGTGCACCGATGTTAAGTCAAATGTTATTAATACCTCTTTGTTTGAGTGAGTTTGATGTTGAATTCAAGGTCACACTTGATATAACAGATGGCTTGTTTGACATGTCGGCATAGCCATAATCAAAGTCTTGAATCCAGTGGTTTAGATCATCCAATGTAAAGAGCCTCTGCACACCAATGGCATACTTAAGGAGTTCTTTAACCTCATATTGCAGTAGGCCTTCTAGTACATCGTGCATAGCATCACCAGGAAGGCCTTCTATAACATGGAAATACCTCGAGTTGTTCAATATTGATCTCTGATTTATTCCATACTGGGATGATATGTCTACATCAGAGTTTTCAATGGCTGTGCAGTTCTCATCATACATAGCTCGTGTTCGTAACTGGAATTCATTCTCATCAAACTTAAAAAGAATTAAAGGAAAATGATTGTCAATACTTTATATTGTAATAGTATGTTAAAATGCTTCCTTGGACACATTCTGTTTAAATAATATACTTTGATTGTGCAGGAATACTGCCTAACTACGATGAACAGGGCCCGGTTCCACAAACACCGATTAGCGCTAACTCAGGGTTAAACAGTGGGTTAAATTTAACGCACCTAGCGAGGTGGATTAACTCACTAATCAGCCAATTTATCAAAGCAAATGAACAAACTCAAACAGCATTAAACACTGTAAAACCTATCACAGAAACATCCTGTCATAAACAAACTGAAAGTAGGTCATTGATGCGACATTTATAACGGCATAAAACGTTTAAAAAACAATTAAAACAAGTTTTATGATGGAATGCAGGTCACATTTTCAGGATGTTGATGATCGAAAACTTTCGAAGATCGAGAAGACTGCTTGCAAATTTAACCCAGGATTAGGCTTAACTCAGGGTTAAGTTAATCGAGGTTTTGAGGAACCGGGCCCAGGACATTAACTTTATATCACCTTAGTGGCAACATCAGTTGCATTCCCCATGCAGACTCTGCATTTCAGTGCAGCACAACTCCCAATTTTGAAGCCTCCAATCTCCTGGGAGGCCAAGTTGTCCCCAGAAACAAAGGCTATAGTACCACAAAAGGACTTTCTTTCTCCATTGATGATGAATTGGTATCCTCTATCCTGTCAAAATAAATGAACAGACAAGTAGTTTGTTTTGTTCTTTAGCAACAACACAACATATTTTGTTATTGGTCAAGCCTTGATCCCTACTTTCCTGTACAAAGCAGAACTGCCGTCCAAAATTACAGTTGCAATTTGTGTGCCACACTAATAGATGCAATGATACAAAATAATACAGCAGTTTTCTTATGACTGTAATAAAGCCAAATGCAAAGTGTACACCAATTCTGAATAAAGCACAGAGGATTAAATGTATAGTAATTACAGATTACTTATGTCACTCATTTGAAAACTGCTCTCAAGCTACATTAATTTAGTCTTTATTTTAATTGTGTCTGTGAACTTTAAGGTATGACCTGCTAGTCCTATGATTAAAACAGTATAGTCCCATCAACTCTATACTTACCTGTTCTAGCTGAGCGAGCTGTACCATAAATGAACGAAGAATTTCATTAGTTCCGTACTTCTTTATTACACTTCTCTTTGCAACAACCAGGAGCTGCATGGCCTTCAGCTGAGAGCGATGCTTAGGCTCAATGTTCCCAAGCGTATAGTAAAAAACGCCTAAAAAACACAGTAAATAAATCATGAGGTGTTTTATTCATTATTATTGAATTTTCCACAAATTATACTGGACTATTTGGGAATGCAACTGTGTGCATCAGCATGTATCTACACACCTATGAACAATATCAGAAAATGCTGCTAAAATAAAATATATAACTTTACCTGTAGACATAAACAGTGCAACAATCAATAACTGCAAATATGTCATTACCAACTTTATGCTTTGAGGTTTTGCTTCCCAGTGGATTCACAACTTCAACTTCATCATAATACAATATGATCTGTAATGCACACGGGTCTCTTGAAAAGAGTGGATGCTGCTGGAATACCTGGGCATCACAGAAGTCGGCAATTATCCCATCATTTCGCTGATGTGGGTTTTCGACCTGGAAATTAAAAAATTACAAATAGGATTGTTAAATTATCTCTGTTAAACTTCAGCATAAAGCAAGAATGGAAGTCACTGCTACAACAATATTTTATGTACATGTAATAATAAGTAAGTGTTACAGCAAGAATTTAAACCTGAGCTTTACAAAAGTTAAAGATATTTCACATTAACTGTGAAATTCTATTCCATACAGTAATCACGCACTTAGAGACAAGCACAGTAAAGCAAATTTGTATTCACCTGTTTCAAAATTGATGGGTTATTTAACCACTGTTCTAAGCTTTCAAGGAAAGGGATGTCAATTACTTCATCACTTCGCTGAACCCTTCGTCTTTTGACACCTTTTTGTCGATGACCATGGTAGGTACCAAGGACACGCTTAATGGGTTCCTGTACATGTAGATGCAGGAAATACATAGATAAAACAGACAGTACATCAATGCGTAGACATTAAAAGCCAACTTTATGATTGTAGTAATGCTTTGTACCTGTGATTTCTTTGTTTCTCAATGGTTGTTCATTTCTAAAATCAAAACTCAAACTAATTATAAATACACTCTTCTTACTCTTTTGAGCCAATTGAGAACCTAATTTTAGCAGTCTTTAAATGCCATAAATGGAAAGAACAGGTCAAAGTTTGCAAGTACAAAAAAGTTGGAGGCTTATTTTTGAGAACTGTGGCACTGCTACTGTGTAGAGTTTTAGAAACTAAAAACACCCCAAAATTTTAAAAGAAAAATTAATGTATGAGAGTTTGCATGGAATCAAGGTTGGTAGGGCATCAATGCCTGTCCAATGCCCAATGCAAAATTCCCATACATTCTCTCTAATAATTTTTGAAAACTTAGCAAGTGCCACAGTTATCAAAATTACACCCCCAAATTTTCGTTTTTTACCAACTTTGACCTGCTCTTTCCATTTTTGCATACATTTAAGCACTACTAACATCAGGTTTTCAACTGACTAAAACAGAGCGAGAAACTTAAGGGTGTATTGTGCAACAATTATTTTTTAATTTGTGTAATTACTTAGTTATAAATTGCAAATACATTCAGCATGTGATCAGGTGTGTAGCAAAAATTTGTAATTTCAGTTGATTTTGATCAGCTGCATGTGTGCAATCACTTTCAGAAGTTAAATTAACATCACATTGTTTTTAAGAATATTTCGTAATTGAATTTTGTGTTACAAAATTTTGTAAACATACTTACCACCAGCCCAAACATTTCTTTGTAAATTTTCCTTTGTCTGTTTTCTGTTTCAAGGTCTTGAAATGGGCTTGCCTTTTTAGAATTTTCTTCATATAAAGCTTGCCATGTGATGTTTTGCAGCACATCTTCACCCTCTCCAGCTCTATAACACAGCTGATTGGCAATGTTGACACAAACTAACTTAACAGCAGTAGAAACAAGAGTAGTGGTACTCTGTACAATGTCATCTACTGCTTTTTGTGACAGATTGTGTGTTTCCTTAATTCGCAATAGATATGCTGCACTAGTGCTCTTGAGCTCTGTATCTGGAGGATTGTCTTCACCTTCATCTGATAGTGCATTCCCAATAATTTCATTAAAGGCTTGTTGTTCAAGCTCAGGATCTTGAACCAAGTCTTGGAGCTGTGTAATATCACGAGCAACTTGCAAAAATGATTTGTGTGTTCTGTCCATGTGGCTTCTGTAGCCATAAAATGTTCTATAAGTTCTTCCACAACCATTTATACCACATGTAACAAAAAAGTTGGGATCTTCCCTGTGCACTCGTTTGTAATGGCTCATAAGTCGAGAAAAATTGTCAATGACAGCATTACACATGTTACATGAAAGCCCCATTATTGGAGATTGACGAACGTTAAGCGTGAAATGAAATTTAAGACCAATTGCAAAGATGAAAGTTCACTTTGACGAATCTTGCTGCATGCATTTGATTGGGCAGATCAACTGTAATATGAAGTTATAGTTAATGATTTATATACAAGTATAAAAGCGATTTCCCTCCAAAATTCGTCCTCTTTTTCCAGTGACTCTCGGGTTCTGCAGACGTAGTACTGTAGTGAGAAGACGAACACTAGAAAGCGTGTCTGATCTTAATTCATTCCAAAGATCATGGAGTTTAACCCTGAATTTTCACCTGAGGAAGTTGTGTCCTGGCTTCAGTCGAATAGTTTCTCTTCTGAGACTATTCAGAGGATAGGTAAGTAAACGAATTGACTTGCTTGTGACTTGCGTAGCGCCAACACTCAAAGTCAAAGTCTTAACTCTTAGGGGTGTTTTCTCTTACAGAAAAGGACGGTTTCGACGGAAAAGACATCTTGGATGTTTCCGAAGATGGGGAAGAGTTAAGATATTACTTTTCCCATATTAAGGAACGTCTTCAGTTTAAGAAACTGATAGCAGAAGCCAAAGAAGACGACGACGATTCGCTGGTAAGATTTCGCGCCATTATTAAACGCATGCTCATTCCGGCTCTAGTATAGTAGGGCTCAGTCTCAGTCTCAGCGGTTTTTTTACTTGGATCATGCGCAAAATCATGCGCAATCGTTTTGGCGCTCACAGAAGAGAAGGTCAACGGTCTTCAACGATGGAAACCTTAACAGCTTATTCTTGATATATTTTACTAAATGTATTTTTATAGTTTTCTGTATCGCTATGATGTCTTTTAATTAATTTTTTGCTCTTATATTTTTATTTCAGTGTTCGATGTCCATATCGAAATACTCCAAGTCGAACACCAGTGGTGCCAGTACCAGTAGTACATGTACTTCAAGAGGATGTGTGGATGAAGGTATTGAAGAGATTTCTGTTAACCGTCCTGTATCCACATCGACTCCAAAGTACCCAGGTACTTCAAGTGAATGTGATTATGATGATTCACATGAAGATTTGAGAATGGAAGAGGCAGCAGTTCATGTAAGTTGCCGGGTAAAACTTCCATACAGGGATACTGTATATGCATTATGCATGTAATTGAGTAACTCAACTGTGAGATTTTTAAGTAGACATGAATGCCCCATTACAAAAGTTTTGCCTTGGAAAGTAAAGTTGAAGAACATTCAACTTCAAGACTTGTAGTAGGCACGTTTGAGTTGTACACTTGTACAGGGAAGGTAAATTTGATTTTTTTTAATACATATATTTTAGTGTATCTGACCTTTTGGCATATTTTGGTATTGTTTGAGCACGCATGAGTCAAGACTATAAAATATCATAAAACATTTTTTAGTTTTATCTTTCCCACTGGTCAAACATGTCCAGCCAATAGTGTGTTAGTGTGGAGTACTCTTAGCATATCAAAAGATGCAATCTCAGACTGAAGTCAGCATGTTTAAATTACAAAACAAACTTTTCAAACACTGTAATATTCAAACTATTTCATCATTAATTTACAGGAAATAAAGGGCATTGCTTCATCCAAAAATGAGAAAATTGTGGAATTAAAATCACAAAAACAGGTGAGACTAAATTTATGAAAATGTTACTTATTAGAACAGTGGGAGGAGGCTTTACAATTTGATCAAAGGGGGCTGGTATGTACTTGTTTAGAATGTCTCTTTGGATTGGCTGAGTGTTAATGGGGACCAGTAAAACTAGAGCTTTAGAAAAGTAGGTGGCTACTCATCAAAGGAAAATTGGCAGCTTGAAGATCCGTGACAAATCAGAACTGTATATTGTAGTAAATTGAGGAAACAAAACAAGCTGTATATTAAATACTAATTCATACCTGTGCTTCGTTGGTGTAAATTATCTTTCACTGGTTTACCTGGTTATTTATTTATATTAAATAAAAACTTAAATTCGCAAACAAATAAAGTATTTTCAGTTGGTGCTTAGAACACCCATATTTCAGTGTGAATTTCTTTCACTTAAGATGTTTGCAGGGTTATTTCTAATAAATAAAAACTTAAACCTGTAAAGAACTGAAATATTTGGGTGCCTAAAACATCCATATTTTGGTATGATTTTCTTTCACTGGATGTTTACAGGGGTATTTCTTGCAAACCTGAATTTTAATTTTGCTTGGGTTTTTCTTTCAATTACATGTAGTTATACATGTATATAGGAGACAATATCAAGCCTCAAAAGACACCTGTGTGTCAAATTTTGAAGAGTGAACCGTAAGAATACACTTTTTTATTTATCCATTATTGGTTATTTATCAAAATATTATGCATCAGTTTAATTCTATCCAGGGTACATGTACTGATTATTCTTTTCTTGCAGATTCATGGTTGGCTGTCAAAATTTCAACTGCCATCACGTGTAAGTATCGTTGGCTTACCAAAGCTATTACAGTAAAAACAATCTGATTGTCAGTGCTTCAACTGTAAATACAAATAAATTGTCATAATTTGAAATTGAAATACCAAAAATTAAGTGTAAGGCACAAGTTTTCAGGCATATGCATGAATTAGGTTGTGAGGTAGCATTTGCAGCAGGAGTAATTAACAAACTTTGCCTAAACAACATATTTGTTCACATCTCATTTTACCATGAATCATCTTCCAGGATTATAATAAATGTGTAAAATAAGGTAAGGTTGTTAAATTTTGTAGTTATGGTTAATAGTAGATGTTTTTGATCAGTCTGATCATCAGACAGCTTGATAATAATCAAACTGATCAAAAACATTTGCCTTTAACTAAAACAATAAAATTTTAAAAAACCTTACCTTATTTTACCCATTTTACATATACTGTGTTTTTTAACCATACATTTAAAATTCTTATTTTTCCTTTAACAGTTTTCAGCATCAGTAGAAATGGGGTTAAAGACTGGATACCTTACAGCCAACCAGAAGAGTGAGTTGGTTCGTGAAGTATGTTTAGCCATCAACAATTACAATAGTAAGCCATCAAAGAAGGAAAGGGAGTGGGTATCCAAGCAGCTTGTTCTTAAGTATCCGTGCCTGGCAGACAAGTCTCCTCTTGATTCTGCAGACGAGTGGGTATGTAAAATAAGGCTGAACTTTTTTTATTAGCAGTGAAAAAGAAAATTTTATTTCCTATGTTATCAATCTTTCTTTCAGCATAAAAAGATAAGATACACAGCCTGTGTCTGCAAACTAGAATTCTCTCTAGCTGGGTTTTAGTTCATCAATATCACAATGGCAGGGTTCGTAATGGTCCTTGTAGTCCTTGAATTTGGTTGACGAGAATTGAAGGCCTTGAAAGTCCTTGAAAATTGGGGTTTTGAAGCAAAGTCCCTGAAAATTCCTTGATTTTTTTTTGTAGTAATGTGTTGTAAAAAATACAAACTGTCAACAAATATAATTTTGAAAAAAAGCAGCAAACATTTGATACCGTACATGTATTGGGAGTTTTGTTCAATAAATTGATACTGAAAATGTTGTGATAGTTTTGTACCTGATACTGGCCCGCAAGTTTGATCAAATATTGTGAAGTCAGTGATGGTGGTGGGATATATTTTGCTCTTGTGAAGTTAAATTTTTTTATGCATTGTTTTGTATAACCAGATGATCAGTATATTGTGTTGTGTTTAGAAAAAATTTGGTCCTTGAAAAGGGGTCTGAAGTCCTTGAAAAAGTCCTTTAATTTTGTTTCTGTAAATCTGTACAAACCCTGCAATGGATGTACAAAATGTAGCATGTTGATATACATGCAATGTGTGTGATGCAAAGCATTAGAGACAGTGTGACTGATTATGTTTGGTTTATGTCTATTTGTAGAGTACTTTGGAGGTTAAAATACACAATCGCATGAAAAAACTTCAACGTCCAAAGCGGCTGACGGGTGATTCGGTGGGTGCTCATCCAGAGTCTAAAAAGCAGAAAACCAGTAGGCATAGCTGGATGAGCATGCCAGATTTGCCAGAGGGGGAAACTTTGGCAACCCTAAGGGCTTATTCTGATAAGAACCGCCAGGAGCTCAATCAAAAGCCCAAAAGCCAACATGTTCACAAAGTTTACATGGAAAAGACTTTTCCCCTTCGTCGACATGATATCCTGACAGCTCCTCGACTCGTAAAGGATGTTCTAGAGGATTATCCCTCATTAAAGAATTTTATCCATGTAAGTATCAGATTAGTTGAAGGTTCCATTTTTTGTTGTTGTTTTTGTTTGGCCAAGGCTTATCAAAGAGATACTTTTGATATACTATACTAGAAATCAATTTTATGTTTCTCTGAGGTTTCACGAAAGTATGAATTTTTCAAATTTTGTTTTGTTGTTAATTTAGGGCTGAAAGTCTAGAGATCTACATATATAGTAGACAAGCAGTGGTTTTTGTATTAATTTGAAAAGTTACCAAAATTTTAAAATCTGTGATACAGTTTTGAACTTCAACTATTAATCTCTAAATGCTAAACTACAAAGTAAATGGCTAAAAATTGGTTTGAGTTGGGAGTCAATGAAGGGAACTTAAAGATCTGAAAAAATAGCGCTTACACTCACTCATGATTTCAGATTAATTTAAAATATTCAATCATAAGGAACTTCATGATGTATACCAAAATAAATGCCTGAAGGGACAGTATGTAATAGATTTTTATTTTATTTTAAGCTTAAAGCAGAGATGTGCCGGATATTTGGAGACAACGAGCTCCCAACAACACTAAGAGCAAAGCTCAGCATGTGGCAGCAGCGAATCTTAAGATATGCTTCTGCCTGCAAGGACAGTGTGTTAGTCAGTGTAATGGAGAACATGGAGGCTGCTCTATCAGAAGAAGGATGCGATAGTGCAGGTAAAGACGGTGTTTTCCATGAAGTAAACAACAGTTACAGGTGGCACAAAAGGAATCTTGATGTAAACCAGCACTCAAAATAATGTCTTTAAAAATTAACTGTACATTTGCAATTTTGAGACCATTTGTAAATATTTGATTATAAAACTGTAAGAGCTTGAATTTATTTCATAAACTTTTTAGTCAGGTTTGCAACTATAATAATTGGTTTTGATGTTAAGCCTTGTTACCCCCTCTCAAGTCCTGCAGAGGAAAATCACTACCCACTGAGAAACTTGGCAAATATATCCTCCCAAAAAATAGTCTCCTATGGGAAAGATATGAATGATTTTAGAATGTACATGTAATAATTTTGTAGCTTCAAAAATTCTATTGCACTTGCCTTAAGGTGCAAAAGAGGAAACCATATTCAAACTGACTTATTTCTTATAAAACTTGCAGAAGTTAAAACCAGAGCAGCCTTCATGGTTGTCAACAAATGTTTAAAGCAAAGGAGTGGAAAGAAGAAAGGAGCCCAGGAGGAAGTTATTACTATCGTGGAGGTATGTTTCTTGACAAATTATACAAGTGGTTTTATTTCTGATATTACGTGATAAAATAAAATAAAAAGATAGCCACAAACTAATGCACAAAAACATAAAGCTTTTTGATACTCAGCTTTACTGAATTTATATCACTAGCAAAACTCAAGCTAGTTACACTTCACCCTTAAATAAAGCAGTACTTACATGTACAGCTACAATAAAGAATTGCATACCAGTATATCAGAGTACACTGTAGCCAACATGTAGACGTTGTGTCCCATTTTTAGGCACATTTGTGATTTATATGAGCCTAGATCATACAATATCTGAGATCTGAACTGGTTTTGTGTACATGTAATGACCATTAAAACTTTAAGCTTGACTTCTAATTGTAATGATTCACTGCGATTAAGGAACCAATTTCTTGACTTGTTAATTTTGTCTCGTTTCTTTATTTAAACACAATTCTTTATCTCATTTGCAAGTGCAGCTATCACGATCCTTTGATGTGAGGCATTCATTTAGATTATATTTGTGATCGATCTTAAAGGGACCCCCAGCTGTTTCAACAAGTTGCGCCAAAAATGATCTTTTTGACATTGCATAAGTCTGTGGAATAGCAGAAAAACAATTCTTTGATCTTGTAAGTTCACAAATCAGGGTTTTGTGAGGTGATTTTTCACTTTTGAATTTCCCAGTGCCGCCATCTTGAAATGTGATGTGTTACAGGGGCAGTGACATGTTGTTAATAAATCTAAAGTTATCTTTTGGTTTTTAAATTTCAGAGGAGCACAGATGTGGATGGGGTGATCAAGAACTTCATTCAGCCCCAAATTGTTATTGTAGGAACATTATATGAGATAGATTTAATGTACATTGTGGCAGAGGGAGGGATAATTTGCCGCATCCCACAGGCAAAGATGGTAGATGCGGTCCTTGGGCTTCTTGCCTGCTTTTATGTTTTTAACATGTCTTACACCAATTGCAAAGCAATTTTAACCTTTTTAGAACAAGCTTTGCTTGAAATTGGTAGAGGACAGACACTGGTGTCTGTCACTACATTTTTTAATGCACTTGCAGGTGCACATGAATAAAAGAATCTGTTTTTGCTTGTAAGTTGAGATTTCAACTAGTTTTTCAGAGTTTTCAAAAGGCCAACTGTTAATTCAATATTCAATTGTTTTAACTGTAACTGGGTTGATTAAAAGCATGATACAGTAAGTGCTTCTGCTTGAAAGAACCTTCATTTGTGGAGTCTGGCAGAACAGTTTCTTCTATTTTGAACTTAAGTTATTAACGTTTTTGGGTTAAGTAATGGTATAATATAGAACTGATTGTAGTGCAATTTTCAAGCTATCAGGACTGCAGTATATAAATGTTAGCAATATGGATCCTGCATCATTTCTGAACAATCAAATTATCGTAAAACAATTGGACATCTCAAATATATAGAGCTCTTCAAGATAAAATGTGGCTTAAAAATCTGAAAACTTTGTTTTGCTAAACAGGTTCTTATATTTTGTGACATTTAAATACCAAATTTCTGCCTACGAGTTATTTCAATAGGTTCTTGCTTGTAAAGTGTTTACAACATATAGGTAAAGAGCAAGCTCTAAACAAAAATGTTGTGATATTGTTGATGAAAGAATCAGGGATTTGTTAACCCATGTTAATTACTATATTTATGTACAAGCTTGTAATGTTTTTGAAATGGAATAAAAATGTGTAAAGTATTTTGTGTTTCTTTGTATATATTACTGATAAGGGAAGAAGTTTGCAGGATCAGAAAACAGCATAGTGAACCTAAAATAGCTCACCAGTGAACTGAATTGGCTCTTTTTTGAGGGGCCGTTTGCATAAGGGCCAAATTTTGAGGGGCCGTTTTGGCCCTTTCAAATTTCAAAATGACACCACTGTTTACCATTATAGCCCTTCTCATAAACTGATTTGGCCCAGATGTTGGGCCATTATAGCCCCAAAGTCTAGTGCCATTACAGCCCCAATCCATTGGGGCTGAAATGACCCCCAAAAACAGTACCATTCTGGACTCACCGTTTCGGCCCCATTTTTGGGGCCGAATCGGCTCTTTTAATTTTACAGTGTAGCTTTGCCCCATTCGGCATACAAAAAGGATCAGTACGAGGAGTATTTTCAAGGATCTTAGGCAGGTCATTGAGAT
>JANRMR010159327.1:0-12390 GCA_025434825.1 Bergia sp. 'catenularis' | reverse complement strand
CCTCCATGGTGATTGTTGTAGAACTGACACAAGAGCCGATCTTGAATAAGCCAAGGCCATAACGTAGACTTAGAAGACTAGATTCGTCAATATGAATACAAGACTAAATTCGTCAATATGAATAGAAGAGTATTTAGAATTTCTCAGAATCTCTCAGAATAACGGGAGCTTGTAGAAACGTGTGCAGCCGGCGAGGCGCTCCGTAAGATCGAATCGTAGTTAAACACTCGTTCGCAGTCAAGTTTGTCGACATGCCAAAGATTGCTTTGCGAGTTTGTTTTGCAACGAGTTCCCTTTGCAAAAAATTCAGCGAACACTCGCTGACATTTTTCCCACGCAAATTTCCTTGTACATCTGCTTTTCAGCGTTATATGTTTCATTCGGGACTTCGCTTCGTCCGCCATTATATAAAACATGTGCTTCAGTGTGTCATTTATGCGCATGCGCATACATGGTGTCACGCATGCTTGTTAAGGACATGACGGCGATTTGTGACTGAACGCAGAATTTAAACGAAAAAAACAATAAAAATAACGAAGGGCATTTTTAAACTTGGGCGTTTCCCTTTGCAAAGTCCAAGTAACAAGTACTACTATCATCACCTATAACACAGTTACAGTTACTGCATTATTATTTTTATTGCACAAAAATTGAGAATAAAGGGTCTTTTATTTACTTTCAAATTAAAAAAATGCAGATGGTTAACTTACTTTTCCTTCCATGACTGGAGTCCTTCTTGGTTGTTTTTTTAAGTGTCTAAAAATTATGGTCAGTATTGGATATTTATTTAAAAGCCTCCTTGACAAGTTTAAGATTTTATTAGAAAATAGCCCCACTCGCAACGTGTGAATTTTCACTTTGTCAAGTTTTCCCTGCCGAGTTTTCACAGAACAAGTTTTTGCCAGCATTTGAACAGTTTTTCCTTTCCACACGAATAAAACTCGTCAAGAGAAACTTGTCAAGGAAAACACGTGCGGATCAATATCAGTGAAGGATTATAGTCTCACAAGTCAAGTCAATCTCTGAATGTTCATTACCTCGAAAACTCCAGTAATTTTTCTCTCGTAGTAAATTGTTGTCACTAAAATTGAAATCACAATTTGGAATTTCAAAGTTCGCGAAGCAGCAAACGACGATTTTGTTGACCGATAAAAATTTGAAAAAGCTCGACTGAAATTTGTGTCTTCAAAGAATACTCGCCCTCGGGAAGTTCAAGTTAATTCCCGTTAGATCGCTAACGAGTTCATTCTGAATCCATAGAGGCTGAATATTCAAATACAAAGAAGGAATTGAGTTGAGTCACTGGGCCAATTTCGGAAAATGTGAATTGGGAGACTTTCCATCGTTGAGGAGAACTTGAAAATAACGGCTAATAGTGAAATCTTTTTTAACAGTGAAGTATGGAATTGCGAGGATAGGTATGGGTACAGAGTTGGCAAATTCAACGAGAACATAAGAATTCGGCTCCAATATCACAAAATCGATTCACATACCGATACTACACAGCGATTAACCTCAGACAGAAAGAACTTGCACTTTTGTGCGGCCTTTCTCCCTGATCCATCATTCCCTTCCTCCTCTTCGACTTCATCCTCATCGTCTTCCGCGAACAGCTTCGCTAGTTCTTTCTTCGCGGGAGCAACAGTTCCTGGATCAACAACATAAGTATTCTAAATATCATTATATAATATAATATAATATATAACGTTTGTTGGCGTCTGGTGACAACTGTAGGCAACTGCATTATTAGGTACGTGATGTGATAGATTTTGTATGAATTCAGGCTATAAATGTCAGAATTGATCTCACACAACATGCCACGTTCAAGAAACCCGTGTATATTGGACTATTGAAAAGACGAAGTACAAGAACAGCAACTAACGATCAAAGAAATAACTACACTACTTACCCCACAGCGACTGTATCTCCCCCTTCCAATTAATGCCCTTGTGGTTCATCAGAACGTATCTCCTGCTTCCATTTTGTCTTTGCTCTTCAACGAGCCATCCTTATCGATACACATTAAATCCTTCGTTTTACGGGATTCAATACACTCTTCTGGCTGCAACCAGTCTACGATGGCAAATGCAGCCATAATGAATCAAGAAAATACTGGAGCACCAAAGAACTAAACAATTAAACGCACACAGGAAATTTTTGTCCGCACGACGTCAAATATCAGTTAGCGTAAGCGATAAAGAGTGTTGGAAGGCGCCCGCTTGCTTTCCACGCGCCAAACCATACCCGCACCCCGCCTGACGCGCTGCGAATTTTCGCGCCAGTGTGATAAGAAGAAGACGCTCATTGTTCAGACTGGCAGGCAAGAGCGCAGTTCAACCAGTCATGGATAGGACTACATTTCCTGCCAAGTGTCATGTGTCACACTGCACAGAATTTGATCGATTTTAATTTGAAGGTACGAGGGAAAATGTAGGTGATTTCGACAAACTGAAATCTCATATGCCGCGCAAGAAACCATGGATTTGTGACACCTGCAACAGTGAGTACGCGAGCAACCGTCATGTGCAAAATATACACGCAAGAAGGGAAACAGACCAAAAATATGACACAGATTCAGGAGAGAGAGATGGCAGTGTCGGTATTCATTCCCCAGTGAGTTATGCTCATTTGTCGGATGAAAACGACTACAATGTACCGGAGACGGAGCTGTATAGCGAAGATCAGGCACCGACATTAACTGATCAACCGACGACGAGAGATTGTGCTTTCGAAGTGGACGAGGCCGACGGGGCGTCCTGCATGACACACAGAGCAAATGACTGTCATCGTGACGATTCTGAGTCAGACAGTTCGACTTTAAACTTAGACAACGACTCGTACGTAAGTTCAGTCTATTCCAATTCATCGGATGCTGAGTCAGGTGCAAAATCGTTAGATTATGAGAGCAGCGACGAAGAATAGGATCCGCTGTACGAGAATGCACAAATAAACCGGCGCGACCAAACGCTGTCTGTAATGTCGTATTCCGTCAAACACCACCTGAATTTGTCGCAAATGACCGATCTCTTGGAGCTACTTGAGCTGCACTGCCCAGAAGATAAAATATCGGAAAGGAATGTATCAAGTATGTCTAAGAAGTTGAGCAGCGATGTTCAGCTTCATTATCACGATGTATGCGACCAGTGTTATCAAATATTTTCGGACGACACTGAAGACACACGTTGCTTAACTAATGGCTGTATGGGTAAGTAGTGGTATTGATAACCAAGTTTTGGGACTTTCGACGATTTAACGACCTGCATTTGAGCTGCTAAAACTTGGGGTCTATGCTTTGGTATGTAAGCACAAACCCCCCCTCCCCAACTTGTGTATAAGCCCCTTCACCTAAAATTCTATACAATGAATGAAATATAAGCCTCGGGACTAATTTACCATGGTTTTTGGTAACACTGACCTGTACAGTTGTAGAGCAGTCTTTGAGGATAATATAGTAACGTTAATAGATTTTACATGTACATGTTATACTTTTTCTAAAAATATAGGCTACGTTACAGAGGTCCAATTGCTGCCCAAAGGAAGAAAAGGCGAAAGTGCTTTTTCGTGACAGTGCCCCTTGAACAGCAATTTAAAGATATTCTTGAGCGTAAGTTATATCCATAGATTTATTTATAATTTATTATTAGCTTGATAGTACTAGGGAAAAATGAGATACTTTTGCTTGGTCCATCAATCTATAAAGGCCTAAAATCAAAGTGCTTGTGGAAGTATTGCATAGACAAATTTTTAATTCCTTTAATGTGATCTCCAAAACATGTCTACATCTTCAGAGAAGTCCTACAAACAAGCAACTGGTTGCTGCATGTTGGCTTGTTTCTGATGGCTGATGATAATGGAGCAACTGTCATTTAAATACGAAGGCCCTCAGAATTCTCAGTGGCAATGCAGCAATTTAACGTGATGCCTTTCGCTTTAGCCATGATGCTCTTGACAAATTTCAAGTGTGACGTAGCAAAACTTTGCCTACCCATTCTGCATGTCTGCCATAGTATTCTTTAGAATAATATGTTGATCTGTTTCCACTTTACTCCAAACTATATGTGTAACAAGGGAAAATGAAATACTGTTTAACTCTAAGTAGTTGTATCTCATTTGCAACATGAATCTTACTATGAAAATTTTATTCTAATTTTTTAGGGGAAGGAGTTTGGGAAAAGATCCAAGGCATAACTACTGTGAGGGGGGTTATGAGTGACTGCAGTGAGATTTGTGACATTCATGATGGGGAAAAGTACAGGCATCTGTGCAGGGATGGTGGCATTTTGGCATCACCAATGAACTTGTCTTTGTTAATGAACACAGATGGAATACCCATATTCAAAAGTTCTAATGTTGGTGTGTGGCCTCTATATCTGTCAATAATTGAGCTTCCACCAGCTGACAGGTAATCTAACAGTAAAAATGTTTGGATCATGATAAAAATTAATTTCATTGAAATTTGGAGCTGAAAATTTAGAGAAAAGTGAAGTGGTTTTAAGTCACTAATGTAATATGCATTTGAAGTAACTAATGCACCCTTGGTGCACAAGAATATTATTAGGCAAAAACAAGCAACTCGATAACAACAGTGTGCAAAATTAACAGGGAAAAGCCAGTTAAGTTTTCATCTCGATCGGTAAAATTGTTTTAAAATACAAAATAGGCCACTCTGTATGATCAGTTAAAATCTTAGTAAAAGCAGTCATGGAATATTGATTTTTGGGCTGGTAAAAAATCTTAATTTCGCACCCTGAAATAATTCTATTTTTAATTTGAACAGCTTCAGGTTAAAATTGACAAACAAAAAAAGTTCTCTCACTAAAAAATATTGTTTAAATTTTTTTCCATGACTGTGTGCTAATTTATTGCAATCAACTTGCAAATGAAGCGCAGTTTATCTTATTTGGACCTTTTTCTGTTTCAAGACAACATAGACCCCAATTGACAAGCCATCGTAGGCAGGTCAGACCGGCATTGAAACACTAAAAATTAACCAAATCTAAAAAGAACATTCATGCTTCTCACTAATCAGTCTTCATAAAAAGAATGATAAGCAAGCAAAGGTGTTTCACAGATCCATGGACTCCCCCAACAGCCAAAGAAACATGCACCTTAATTTAGAATCTACCCTGATGACAGTGACCCACATTTGTGTTACTAAAGCTAAACTAATGGGTCTTAATCATAAAGGAATTATAAAATTTTTCAAGTAAGATAACTGTGTCCAAATTCTTCCAGTCAAGACCTCGCAGCTGACTAGGACATTTTCCTTAAAATAGGTTTTCAGAGAAGAACACCATACTGTGGGGCATGTGGCAAGGAAAAATGAAGCCTGTTATGCGTGCTTTTCAAAAGCCACTGGTACTTAGTCTGAACAATTTCAGTAAACAAGGTAAGAAAGGACATATTAGCTCATATTGTTTACTCAGTAACATGTTGTACATTGTTTGCAACAAAATTTGTGTGTGAATTGGATTTCTAGCATTTTCACTTGTGATCCTGTTTTATAAGCACTGTGAACCTATTTTTTCTTGAAACCTTCTATAAAATTTATTATAATATAATTGCTTTAGTGGGTTGTATTGCAAGGAAAATGACAAAATCATTAATTCAGTGACTGGTCCAAAAATCAGTTCATTTGAACGGAAGTGACACAAGAACGGTAATCACTTGGTGTACATTGTAGATTGGGAATAATTGTCTCAAGAACCAGGGCTATAAGTACCTAGCAATTTTGAAGCAGCTGGGTACAAATTTGGCTTAGACAAATGAAATCTCATATTTTATTTTATTTATTTCTGGGGGCAAAGATGGCTGCTGCATTATAGGCTTTAGAGTAATTTTGCCTGATCTTTAGCAGCCCCCTTACATCGCTGAGATCTTTTTCTTTGAATTGTCACATTAATATTTTATGAAGTAGAAGAATCTAAGCAGACATGCAGGAATTATGATAATCTCCAATGAATGTTTTTTTAATCTTTTGGAGTATTAATTTGATACCGACAATTTTCTTGCCCATCTGGCTTGAAACCAGTTTGGCATTTAAAAGTGTGAGGGAGTTTTGGCAACACATATGTAGCAAAATTGGTAAACATGAAATAACCATGTGATCAGCAGGTTGATGTTTCCTTTCTTGTTGCTGGTCTACAGTTTCAAGCAGAAATCAAATGATTCCTGCTTGAAATTCAAACTTTGGAATATTGTTATATTATCAAACTGATTAAGTGGTATTACTTTAACAATCATAAACACGAAATTGTTGTTTGCTGTTTCACATATTAACACAAACCTAATGGTCCCTAGAAATGGATTAAGTGAAAATCGAAGCTTTAATACTGTATAATTCATATTTATATTTATGTCATTCTTATGTCGTGCATTTGGATAATTCACTGTCGCCCTGCGACTAAATTTTCAGATTTCGGCGTAAAACAAAAACCGGTGGGGTTTCATACTAAATGGACCTCGTCAGTTGGTCGCCATATTGGATCAGATCGGGTACTTCATACAGTATAAATATAAATTCTTATACGCATGAGTTTTTATATTTTGTAAGTATTTCTAAATGCAGCCACCTACTTGTTTACAGGTTTAAATGTCCACTTGAGTGATGGCAGTGTGGTAGTTAGAAGTCATATCTACCCACTGCTAACTTCAGTGGACTTTCAAGCTAAAGCATATTGGCTTGACATGACTCACCACAATGGCGAGTGTGGCTGTTCAATATGCCACATAAGAGGGAAAAATGTGAAGTCAGGAAAAGGGTATGCTCATTGTTGTCCCTTTGAGGAGTATAAGAAAACAACTGAGCGAACAAACGACACATATATTAAAGATGCTGAAGAAGCCTTGGCCAAAGGAAAGCCAGTAAGTAAACTTTAGTTTGGAGTTTAAATTGTACCATATTCAAAGACTAGTAAAAGGTTTTGAATAATCTTATACATTAAATGATTCAAGAGTCAGTCTCAGATTTGGTTTTGGGGTGCTATCAATCAAAAAAATTTTGTTTATAATGTAACATTTCCAAATCAGTAATGATCCATGAAATACAGGCATGTAGCCACTTCAAAAACGGTTACGCTAAATGCAGTTGTGTTTGTCATTGGAAAGTACGGCTCTCTGTGATTGACGTGATGGCAGTATAAAGCCAATTCTAGATGTATAAATAATTTTGAAATGTTAGGTAGCAATGAAAACGGCGCTAGTGAGCTTGATTAATCTGTTGACTTTCTTTAGGTAAGGGGGGTGAAAGGCTATTCATTAATCCTGACCCTGGAGCATCATGATGCTGTTGCTGGCACTGTTGTGGATTACATGCACGGTCTGCTGCTTGGAGTCATGGGTACCCTCATGAATCTCTGGTTTACACCATCAAGATACAACAAAGATGCAGTGTTCTTCCTTGGGCACAAGGTAATTATTGATGGATATTTGTGTACTGTTTATTTTATTTTGCCATATATAAATTGACCCTTTAGCACCAAAAATAGACCTCAAAAATGTTACTCGACTTAAACACAATGAAAAAATGAACTTAAAATGTGAAACACATAAATTTCAAGTTTTCTATGTAAGTACACAAAGTACTAAACATTAAGTTTTCAAGTAAAAAGTATTTGAATTTTGTGCTGGTTAAAAGTGTTGTGTCTAAATGATAAAAAGTTTCCAAGTTTGGAGAGAACAAAACATAAGCAGTGATATTGAAGACATGTTAGTACAAGACATCAGCCAAAACTCTACCAGCCCATAGGCCTCACCCATTGTTCCGGTGGCGAAGAAGGATGGTACAACTTGATTCTGTGTAGACTTAACAGAATGCCTCAATGCTTTGACTGTAAAGGACAGCCATCATTTTCCATCTATTGAGATGTCCTTTATGCTCTATTATGGAACCTATTATTTCATGAACCAGTTGACCTTGAGAGGGTATAAGCAGCTTGAAGTGGATGAATCAACACATCAGCGATATGCATACAGAAATTTATTATGCAATCCCTGAACTTATACACAGCAAAATGCAGTATCTGTTTATTGTTGTCCTGCTTCAATGACATGCTTAAGTGCTGTGTATCTTTTTCTTGTACCATGTAATGTTTTTTATTCTTTAATTCATTCTTCAATTTATGTTTATACCAGTGTAAGGGACCATTCATTTTTCATGAGGGAGGAGGGGGTGCTACTGTATAAAAGTGCATCAGTCATGAATGCTTGCTGCCTAATAATACCATTTTCACTGTTCTTCTAGCTAAGTGTTATTTACAAACGATTAAAGAGGATGAAACCACCAGACCTTGTTGTGAGGTACCCACGAGAAATTGCAACCTATCTCCACAAATATGAAGGTCAGTGTGAGCAACAAATTGTCGTGAACACTAATTATTGCAGTTTACCTTTGTGGTAATTGGATTGCAGACACAGCTGTTACATTTTTTATCAAGATTGTGGAATATTCTGATCTCATTCTAATGGTTGATACATGTTTTTATTGTACATTAATACAGTACTCAAATCTTTCCATTCAAACGTCACATCACTAATAGATTGTTTACTTAAAAGCCTTGAGGGACAAACATTATTAATAGAAATGTCAACTGCTTTACAGTGGGTCCTATTGCCAATCTAATGACGTTTTTATGCAAACAGCATCAGAGTACAAAGCATGGCTGCTATATTATGGGATCCCTTGCCTTCTTGATGTGATGCCTGGGAAATACCTTCTTCACTTTGCCTATTTGGTGGAAGCAACACACGTACCCCTAGGTGACAGGATTACTGAATGTGAGCTGAAAGTGGCAGAGTACCTTATGGAAGAGTTTTACCGTCTATTCTCCACACTATATTGTAAGTACTTAATCAGTTAGTATGTATTTGAACACATGGTCCTAATAGTTACAATGATCACGTTTTGAAAATGGAAAAAAACGTTGCTAGCTTTGAGCCCTGATGGACCACATACATGTGAATTGGATGTATTTTATTTTTGCAGGTGAGGCAAAATGTGGCCTCAATGTTCATAACCTGATCCATTACAGTAAGAATGTCAGAGATTGGGGGCCTCTGTGGAGCTATTCCTGCTTCTTTTTTGAAGATCAGAATGGCAGCTGCACAAAGGTTGTGCATGGAACAAGGAATGTTGCAAACCAAGTTAGTGACCATGTGTATAATAAATATTATATATAATAAATAAAAATACAAAACTTCCAAAAGTGTCTTTTATTCACATATTCATCTTTTGAATAAAATTGTAGTCCATGTTTCGTTAACCAGTAAATCTCTAAAGAAAAACAGCCTTTACCTAGATCAAGCTCTAGGTCGCTTATTTGAACGATAAGAATACAATTGTTATCAAAACAGTTTTCAATAAGTTGAAGAATGGTGTAAAACTAGCGCTCATATTTTCCAGTAGCCAAAAAACCTGACACAGTTTTTCAAATTATTTTATTCTAAAGATAGTACGCTCCTTCTTTGCTCAAAAACGACTTCACCTTGAAAAGCCCTTGTTGGATGACAAAATAAAGAGCCACAGATTTACGTTAAGGATGATGTCTTCAGTGAGAAGATAATTTTTGGCAATCATGTTTACATGATCATCAGGGTTCGTACTGGTCATGGAAAACCTGGAAAGTCATGGAATTTCAAAAATTCATTTTCCGTGCCTGGAACGTCATGGAAAGTTTAAGTTTCGGTCATAGAAAATGAATAACCTGTGTACAAAATTGCACAATTTGGTAAAATTTTTGGTTGAAAGTTGTAAGTTGTAAAGCTAAAATTCAGGATACGTTTTTCCGCTGCACGTATGGTGAATCTGTCTTCATTCTATTTTCATTACAATGGATAAAAACTACCAATCTAATGAATTTGAATCTTTTGATTTGTTAGACCAAACGAGATCAGTGGAGTAAAGAACTGCAGTCTTGTTGGTAAGATCTGGGATGTCAAATTGCCAGATGTCAATTGCCCAAATGTAACTGGCTGCTGGTCAAAGGTGGACCGAATCATTCTGAAGGGGAAGATTATCTGCTCTGAAACCTACAAGAGGATGCAGAAGAAGGTGTGCCATGCAGTGGTGATAGCAGAATCACCAGACAAGTATACATACGCCCTGGTGAAATATTATCTTCATAACAAAGATGAGAGTGAAACTTTTGCTGTGGTGGAGCTACCGAAACATCGCTCAACTCCCCTGTGCCTGGGGCAAACTGGAAAGCCCTTCACGTGGGTGGAGAGGGAAAGGTTAGAGTTAAGTTGCTGATTATTGTTCGTTAATGTAGCCACGTTAGTATTTAAGAATCACATGTAGTATTAGTGTTAATATTCCTAAGTATTAATATTGGTATTGGTATTAGTATGATGATCATTGGTATTAAAAGCCATGGTTTCCACAGTTCTTGAAAATTGAACTAGGAAAAATGTATTCCATGCACTGGAAAATGCTTGAAAATGGACGGAGGTTCCGGAAAATCCTGAAACAGGATAAATATTTGTCCTTGATAAGAGCCCTGATTTTGAGTATCAGTGTTTACTAGTCTATTACTTAATGTGGATCATCTGCTGCTTTAAGCAACAGAAGGGTGTTAATTGCTGCATTCTTCCCAATTTACTGCAGAAAACCAGAAGTTAGACTCGTTAATGCCATTGCAATCAAGGAAAAGGTGGCATTCATGGATGGCAACCACAGGAACATCTGTTTTGTGCAGGCGCCAAACTTTATGGAACATGAGTAATCTTTTCTCAACTTCAAAATAACTTCTTTCCGTGATCATTAAAGTAAGCACCATAACAACTTCATTGTAACTTCATTAACGTAGTGACTAAAATGAGAATAGTACTGGATTTTGTAAAAATGTAGATTTAGCGGTTATAGTTTGCTGAGAAGATGCTTGTGCATTCCTTCTTTGCGTTTAAGTCTTGGATATCAATCGTACTTAAAGTTATTTGTCTTAGAGAGCTAAAGTCAGTGCAAAATCAGATTTGCCCTCCAATAGCACTTGTCATGTGTGTTTTCAGTTAAGTTTTGATCAAAAATGCTTCAGCATAGTTAAGGTACATCTGGAAGAAGATAGCGCAAAAATTACGAAAAATCATCCGTTTATTTGACATCAAAAGTGCCTGTACTAACTTGACTGGATTGTTTAATTTACTAGGGTTAAACAGTTTCTCTAATTAAAGAAGATTATTAGAGTACCCTTATTACAATAGATTAGGAAGCTGTAATTACAAATTAGGAAACGAAAAAATAGATTAAATACATGATGATTGAAACCTGGCTTTCTCGGTGAAGCTTGTTTACTTGGGTTGACCATAAAAGCTCAGTTTAACCAAGCCTTTCAGGTTACTTTTTACCAGACATTCCTGGTAAAGCCCGGTGACTTGAACTGGAAATTTCCAACCGGGCTTTCCCGGTTAAGATGTTCACCGGGCTGACCGTAAAAGCTCGGTGTAACCTGGCTTTTCATGTTACTTTTTGCCGGGCTTTCTGGGTAAAGCCTGGTAAATTGAACCAGGAACGGTTGGTAACCGGGGTTTACCGGGCTCACCGACCTTTTTACCGGGCTCATGCCACAAGGGATGATCCGTCACAAACAAGCAAATTGGCACAATCTGCTCTTAAACAAGTTGATTGTAAACTACAAGCCATACCACCTCGCTCGCCTGATTTAAACCCGATCGAAAATATCTTTCACATTGTAAAAAAAAACACTGGAAAGGCAAGCTGTGAAAGAAAGAATAACGTCAGAGTCCTTCGAACAGTTCAAACAAAGGGTTTTAAGAACCCTAGACAACTTAGACAAGCGAACTATAGATAAGGCTACATTAAGTATACCGAAACGAATTAAAATGGTAGCTAAAGGGAAAGGTTTAAGAATAAAATACTGATAAACGAATATGATATGTTTGCCTTCGCTCCGCTAAAAATATTTCAGTGGAAACCAGAACGCGAATAAATTCATCAATTTTCCCATGCAGTGCATGTGTTGTAAATTTGTATGTAGCGTGCAGTCCCTCTCCGTCAGCATTTGAAATTTTAACCGTTACGGCGTTGGACAGCAACGTACACACAGTACACCATCAGAAATAATGAAAATAACTTTTCAAATACGCTTTTTACGCTAACATTTGAATTAAATAGTATTTAATACGGGAATACCGAGTTCTTTGTATGATTTTTGCGTTTATCAGAACTCGTATTTGTCATTTTTCCACAGTACACCATCGAAATCTTTAAACAAACTTAAAAGAATATAATTTACTTTATTTTTATCGTGTTTCAATGGTAGTAGTAGTAATCCTTTATTTAACCACGGTAAAAAAAAAATCTCATAACAAAGTTATGGTTTTCGGAGAAGCCGTGTCCGCTCTGCCTCGATCAATTGCTCACTGAACATATTGACC
>JANRMR010158883.1:0-12391 GCA_025434825.1 Bergia sp. 'catenularis' | reverse complement strand
TCTATCTATCTATCTATCTATCTATCTATCTATCTATCTATCTATCTATCTGTCTGTCTGTCTATCTATCTATCTATTTTTATTCATTTACTTATTTTTTAGTTTTCTTTATTTAACTGATTATTTATGGCATTTGCTGCGGATGGAAGGCAGGGCGAGCTCGGGCGATAGCATTCACGGTCCCTTCTTGGCACGACTTCCACGGTCAGCAAGTCACTATAAAAAATGGTGATTGTGAAATGGTTTCTTTCCCCGGATATTGCCTGATTTATCAGAAAAAGCGAAATCTACAGCCACACTGCCATCTAACATTGCCATGCACTAAAAACCCGGCAAGTTTCGTCCTCTGGTCCCTGCAAACCCGATACACAAGACAGGGGGTCCCTCTTAGATATGTATTGTACTTGAAGCAATCGAAACCCCTAGGTTATTATTCGTTTGATTTATCTCTATTGTGTGACATGCAAATTTTTGAAAGAGTGATAATACTTTATAAAACCCAGACTGATCAAACTTAATGTGAGTTGCAAAACTGACGGCTTTGGCACTAATCGACGTTTGAATATTTGGAATCCGTTTCTTTGAGAATTAGGTGAAGCCATTAAGTGCCAAGTTAGTTCGGTGAAGACACAAAACTGTAATAAAACACGAATTCATCAAAAATGTGACACTGGGCTCAAGCACGAAATATTTCATTGAGACCGGCTCACAGTGCAAAAACCTCGCAAAATCAGCTGGATATGTTCATCGAGAAAGTTGACATGGAACAGAAAAAATGTGCGAAATCAGCGCTGAACCAGAAGATTAAGTTATTGAATGAACTTAAGGAGATACATCGGGTGTACGTTCCTCGACATTTGCTACAAAGAAGGTCGAGCACTGGCGAAGTCATTATAAACCAAAAATCACTTCAGGATAGTTTCACAGCGACAGAGGAACTTGAAGAAAAAGACAACCGGCGCACGAGCGCAAAAGGAAAGATACCTCTATCACGAAGATCGACAGATCCTCTAATACACAGCGGCAAGACATTTCCAGTGTTGTCTAGTAGTGGGAGAGTAAACTCTGTTCTCACAGTTTCTCGAACTATAGATAATTCCAGCCCCATATCAATACATAATGATGGCGATAAAGTAAAGAGAAAGGTAAAGCTTTTACGAAGAGTAACAGATCCTAACTTGCACTGCAGCAAAAGATTATTTCCATTGTCACAGGAGAGCAGAAGAAACAACTCTTGCCCAACAATTTTTTGTACCAAGGATGGATCTACTCGGTCAAGGCCAATACATGATCACAACGTTGGTGTTTACGACTCCACCAATTTCGCCTCTTTGTCATCCTCACCATCAGTTTCGGAATCTTTGCCTAAGTTATCTACTGCAACTAGCTATTGCGCATTCAAGAAGTTTGTAAGAGCCAAGAAACAATCACTTGCAAACAATGTTGAGTGGTTGAAAGGTGAGGTAGACTCGGGAGAGACATACTTTGCATTTGTATTACCAGTACGCGTTCAAAACACCAGGCGAAACAGTGAAGACCACGGAAGCCTGGATAGGGATTCTGTTTTGTCAGGGAAAAACAGCAGCACCAGAGGAAGATCCTTCAGTGTACCTTCTACAATGCCTCATCTAGAAAACTTGTCAATAGATGATGATAAAATATTGAACGCGTCTGGAACAGGTTGTAGCAAAAACGACCTTCTGCTTGCTCAACCTGCCAATTGGACTGGTGGAGATTCGGCAACATCGAACAATGCGTTAGATGACCATGTCAAAGCTTACGATCTGGAGAACGGACAAGGTATCAAGGAATATCATGGCAACAACAACAAACGGAAATCTGTTTCTTTTGCAGGCAATCTTTTGCACTATTTCTGATTAACAAATAAGTTTGAGATTTATATGTTCAGATTTCTGAATGTTCTTGGAATCAACTAATAACACTACCTTAGACAGATAGATGGAGCCAAAAACGTTTAATGGCATGTTCTTACCAGTTTTGTGTAATATCGAAACTTGTTGGTTGTAGTTCAATCTTATATCCTACTATCAGATAGCAAAACCCTTGGCGGGTGACAACTAAATATCTGCATGGCCTTTTAAGGTTTTATGCAGTATGTTTCTTTTATAAACTTTTCGATTCCCAAGAGCGCATATCAATGAACTACAACTGGCTTAATGACCAGTTCTACCAAATAACTAAACTAGATGTGTGTTACTTTTCCTTACGCATTCCTTTCTAATTTTTCTACAGGACTTTTCGATAAACTAAACGATCTGTATGGATACTGCACTTGAACGATCGACAAATAATGGGTAGAATTTGAGAGTCAGATACAGCTTACTAATTATCTGTTGTTTGTATAGTCACATTATTTAACCCTTCTTTATTATCTTTGATTATAACTGTTTTTGAACAAAGAACCGAGGTATGACTTTACTAGTTTCAGCTTAATCATGTAACAGGAAATAATACCTATAGTACATCATTAAGGAAACATCAAACTCAATTTTTACTAGTATTCGTACAAAGACAATGAAAAATTAATACAATAGACTTTAATGTGCCAGTGTCACCACTTGACAAAACCAACCAATACATTTTTTACCCTCAACCATAATCTTACTCTTCAGGGCTGGCTTTTCATTCATAATTAGTTTGTAGTTATGTTATTATGTTTTGTCAGACCGATATATAAGTTGTCATAACAAACAGAAATGCAAAAATTACTACTAGGAACCTGTTTCGAGATTAAACGCACAGCTTCACGATCTCTCCTTACAAAATAGGTGCTTTCTTAAAACTATAGTTCGTTTTATTTAAATTCAAATCATAATTTTATTAGTAAATGTGATTAATAGGTCAAAGATACCATTTTAACAAACAGGATTGTTGATGACCAAACATTTTATGGCTACGTGACGTCAGTCAGTTTTACAAAGTATTAACAATATTTTGTCATTTAGATCTACACTATGAAATTCCGGGCTTCAACACTCATGTCTGTAATCAGTTTCGACTTGTCCTAGAAATTAAACCATCGTTATCACTTCTGTATGTTTCAATTATTAATTTATCATACGTTCTTCTGTATTTTGAACATCATTTGTCGAGCATAAGAAAAGGTTGTGCGTTAGAACTATATATGAAATGATGCCGTTACTGACTGCAATCACTGCACTCCATTCAATAGTATTTCTTCACCAACAGAGCCATTGGAGAACAAAAACAAATCAGTCCTGAAACTGAAAGGAATCTTTCACGGTTGAATAATGTTAAATTTTTGTGTTATTTATCTAAAGAATTTTAAAACAAAACATTTTAATCTTACATAAAACTTTTGATCAATCTCCTCAGCCAAAGTTTGATGCATTTTAAACTTGTTTTTGATTACCCTTGTGTTCTGGTATAACCCACATCTAACTTAATCGCCGCCTGAAACAAACCATCCGTAACTGAGATTGTTATCTGAAAAATACCTGTTTATATCTGTTTTATCTTGAAACTTAAATATCTTGTCAATAAACCTTGGAGCCGTGAAAGAGCCTTCTTACAACAGGTGGAATTTTCATCCTACCTTCTTACGCATTAACTTCCCAGTACTATACATTAACTGATTAGAAATGGACGGGATGAAACACAAAATCTGGCCGCAGTGAATTTCACTTGCGGGTTTGTATTTAAAAGTCTTTTGTCACTATTATCCTTATGGTATATACAGTTTTGTATGCTATCCAATTTTGAATAAAAATATCAACGTGAATGAAGATGCCACGGTCTTATTTACATGTGTGCAATTTAAAATAAAAACTTATGAGCAGTCTTTTTTCGCAAAATAAAAGAATGTAAATGTTTTTCGTTGTATTCGATCTGTTGCGCTGCCAACTGGCCAAAGAGAGGGACCGAATAACAAAGTCCCCTATACTTATTGACTCTCACTGTACCAAATTTGGGCTCCTTTGCTGTTAGCACCGAGACGTGATGACATGTTGTAGTACAGTCATCTTTTAAAACAGTTCAAAGTTAAAATTATAATTATGCGCTTAATAAATAATAAATTTAGAGTCAGTTTAAAATTTATTTTGGGGTAAATATTTAACAGATAAAATCCAGCTGCATGGTCATCTGGCTGAGATAAGGCACCTGGATACTTATTTACAAGTACTTGGAAAGTCGGTCATTATAAACTCCATTATTTTCAAATCTTCATTCCTATCCACATACTGACCTACCAAATAAAAGGTTAAGGGAGGTAGGCTTTTCCATTTATCAAAGTTTCCACAAAAATTACATCGTATCCTCAGGCAGGCGATACCTTGGCTTCAATTTGAAGAATCAAATCTTGGAGTTATAGGGATCCTGCAATACTGTAGTTGGTAATTGAAATTGTTCTTCCAGTCTATACAAGGATAGTCAATAAGTCTCTTAAATCTGGAAATGTACCTAATCATTTAAAGGAAGCTGTCCTCAAACTACGTTTGAAGAAACCGTTACTTAACAGTGATCAATTCAAGAGTTTCAGACGGTCAATCTCAAATTTGTGTTGCTGTCCAAACTTACCGGTTGGAAAGGTGGCTGCATTACAGCTTATTCATTATCTGCAAAAGAATAATCTCAATGAAGTCTTCCAGTCGGCGTATAAGAGATTTCATAGTACTGAAACAGCTCCTTTACGGGTACACTCCAATCCTGCTAATCGCAATAAACTTAAAAACGATACCTCGCCCCCCTTAAGCGCTAGCTCAACCTTAAAACGAAAGGTTGTGTGTTGTTACGTGCTTAACAGTTCTGTTGATACAACAAATTGAAGTTTTCGAGGACTGGGGCTTCGTATACAACTAGGAAGAGAAGTGAACACAAATTGCGTTTGTATACCTTTCGATACACTCGTCCGAAAAAATTTGGTTTTTGGGCCCTGAGCGGGACTCGAACACACGTCTCCTTGGTTGCAAGTCAGGCGTGCTATCCACTGCACCACCAGGACTCACCATGCTGACAACACAGCAAGTTGACGAGATGAATTGGATAGCCGTGGGGATCCCATGGCCAAATTATTTCTTCACTCGAGTGTGTATCTGTTCTGCTGTTCTGTTGTTTTTAAACTTTAAGTCTTAGGACTGTAATTTATGGGAGGATAGATGCTTTAACTTCTTAGTGAAATTCCCTCGTCATAAACATTTAGGTTGACCATGTTAAGCCGGACATTTGAATTGTACAGAAGACAACAAATCGTTTCCAATAATAATAAAAAATAATAATAAATACACTAACACAGCAACTGATCATCATTCTTTGGCAGACCTAAACAAAGTTTGAGTTTGGATGGCATTATTTTTAAAAATGTTTAATACTAACTTTGAAAATGTTTTCATAAACTATAACAACAACAGCAATAACTGATTTACAAGCCTTAACTTAAAGTTGCATTCAGTGACTATAACTAGTATGTACTCTGTACTCCTTCCTGTCTTTCTTGTCAAGATTCGTGAAGGACAACATGTGTTTTATTATTCAATGAAAACCTCAAAGAGTTTTGCTCCACTTTTCCTACTTGGTTTTGAATCGATATACTGCGGAGGCATTGTACCGGATTCTTGAATGTTGGCCTCACATATCTAGTTCTGATGACAACCAACAAGATTATGACGAGGTTAGTTCTCCATAACAAAAAGCCATCATCAAGTGATCACGAAGACGGATGACCGACGACACTAGAGAAACTAACTACAAGTCGCATACAATCTTTTAGAGAAATCTTTCGCAAGTCTTGATTGAAAGTCGAATTCTGTAATGCAATCAACGCGCTTACGGACTACTTTCAACCTCGATGGGAACACCTATCGGCAGTCTTAGAAATGCAAGTTAAGTCAGCCGGTGTTCATGGTTAAGTTCTATAATATGATCTCCCGCAATTGTTGCAGACGGCCTTATTTGTGGAGTTATTTTTAAAAAGACGTTGGGATTGTTGTCTACGGTAATTTAATTTTGTGTTAACCAATAAAATGAAGAAAGATGACGTCATTTATACGAACCACTTAATGAATACGGACACCACGTTAGTATGGACACTTAATTTCAGGGTTCTGACGCTGTCTGGAATAACGAGGTTCGACTGCATACACGTCATCAATTAAAGCTTCTCAATTCCTACAATATTGGAACTACAGCAGTTAGTGGATTAAAAAACAACAATTAGAAATAACACCTATTAATTTAGAGCCATGCCACAAGGATCTCACTCTGAACTATTGTGCTTGTGCTTGCGACTTGACCTCTTTCATCACATTTTTTAGCTGCCTAGCCTAGGTTAGCTTTTACAGTTACTTCTAGGTAGCGAATACCCAACGACTGTATTTTCCAACTTATTCATCTGCAATTTATTTGTGTGATGTTCAAAAAAAATATTGTTGTTGTTGTTGCTGTTGCTGTTGTTGAACTACCGATGCTTTTTGGTCATAGTGACTGACCTCTACAAGGGTGAATTTATATTAAAAATTCATCTGCCGGAGGGTTGGAAATAAAGTCCACCGCTCCAAGTCACCTGAAGTTACGGGTCATGGGTTACGATTTTGATGTAGTACCACCTGAATGGTGAACTCTTTTTTTTTTTTATCAGTCAAGGATCAGTTAATGGAGACTTTGAAAACAGTTATCTTATGGAGAAACGTGTTTTGCTTTAAAATATGAGAAGGAAAAAAAACTGAGAAAGGAACAGCAGTTAACCTCTAATGTAAAACCGCAACCGGAATTATCAAAGTATTGTGTATGCGTTGACACAAATCTTCAAAAGAACAGATCTATGTTTTGTTTCTCGTTAACCAGATTATGAAGCAGCGCTTAATGAATTTTTTCCACAAATTCTAGTAGTCAAAACGGAAAAGAATTAGAAAACAGCTAGCTTTGAGGATAATGGATGTCATAGAATATTTCCTTACGTTAAAAGAGTAGCAGAAACAGAAACTGTACTCATAAGTATCTTTGAAATTATTCAAACTGTGAAGGGAAAATAACTGCTTTATGAATGAAGAAAAGTGGAGGAAACAACATTGTGTATTTAAAAGAAGTATTGATATGCTTGAGCCGCATGACGCCGCGGAAAGAGGAGCGATCTCACAAATGAATGACAGACTTACGACTAAACAAACATTAGGTGTCGACTGTAACACAAATTGAAGTGGAATCATAAGCCAAACAAAGCATTGATGTGGCAACACAGGTCATAAATTAGGTCATGTTTGCGAGTCGGATGTCTTGAAATGCAAATTATTGCAATTCGTGAAATATTTCAAGGCTGTGGTTACGGACTCGCGTATCCCTGATCAATCCAGCAACTGGAGTTACCACGGGAGCATTAAACCCTTTCCGTTGTGTTCAAAGTTTTAATAATGTTACATTTTGAACTCTATTTTTCGCTGTGTTTATGAACCGTCAATCTTCAAGTTCAATTTTGTGTTTATCCTGACATTCCCTGAGCAGAGATGACAGCATTTATTGAGCGATAACCAACAAAGCCGCAATAGTCTGTGCAGGATTAAGTTTACTTTAGTTGCTGGTTTGCCACTGGACCTCACGACGTCTCGCCGAGATTCTCACAAATCTTTCACCTTACGTTTAAATCTTTTCTCTAAATGGTCCGAGGATTAAGGGAGAGACATGTGAACAAGAAAAACATGGGATTTGTTAACAACGCTGAAACTGCAGAGCATGAAATGGCCAGTTTGGCAGTGACAAGTGAAAGAAGGACGGAAAGTAAACAAAATGGCCACGATAAAAGTTTTACCGAACTTGTTCAGGAGTCAACCAGGCTGCCGGAGATACGTTCAGCAAGGTTGCCCATGACAATGACTGACATTTTACGGAGTCCTACAAAAGCCGAAAGTTGGAAAACAAACTTGCCAAAGCTTCCACTGGGACAGGTTCACTTGGTGAAAGACTCAACTAAAACTGATGAAAGGGGGAAGAAAGAAAAACGACGTAAACGCGAGAGGAGAGAAAAGACGCGTGCGCGACGACCGCCAAGCCCTATACCTGCCAAATCGATTTCTCCTTCCATTTCGGCCGAGAAGGAGCTTGAGTATAAACCAACCTGGAAGAAAAGACTTCACAAAAGGAGCAATAAGCATATTGTTTCACCAGACGATGATATGAATACAGTATCTTGTGACTTGCGGCTCCCCGCGTTGCACGAGGTACGTAATGTCGATCTTTCTTAAACTGATGAAAAGTTCACAGCAGATAATATTATTGGAAAACAAAAACTTGGGTCATTTACGCATCGGAAACTGCCATTTCTCAAGCTTGGACACTGCTGGGAAGTGATTTTCACATCTTTAGCAGCTTTAGCAAGCTGAAAAATATCTAATTTGCAACTGTTGATGAGAAGGAAAGCAGCCATAGTATATATGGCTCATTGCTTTCGAAACACTATAAACTTTCATCAAATGAACTTACTATTTTTGTTCTCGCGAAGCATAGGTTAATCTCTGCAATATTTGGTGTTGTAAAATGTATTTTTTTTGTCATTTAACTCTTTTTTGTCACAGCAAAGCATGAAAATTAAATGGTACTTCAAAGATTAAGTTCAATTATTTTTTTGATAACCAGTTTTTGCTACCAACTTGCTTTAATTCACGACTTATCAAGATCAATTAACTTGATCTAAGGCAAAAGGATTTTAAAGACTTGCTAGATTCACACAAAGCTGGTCGACAAGGGAACCATAAGAATTCAGTTTTGTACATATGTAAATTCGCGGTTTGCAGTTTAATTAAAATTTTAGAAGTTACAAATAGGAAATTAGGTTCTTAGCATCAGAGATTATTTACTTTTCATATCATGGAAATGTTAAACAGTACAAATAAAACGTGTTAAACTTCACACTTGTTTATCATCGAGCACAACACTCCGAGCGTTTCAATCGACACGATTGCTCAGATACTGACAGCGAATCATGAAATGCCGTGACTTGCGTTAACAACATTTAGTGCGTTTACTTGATAAATGTGGAGAAGAAAAACTTTTAACTCGTTTGAGAGAACTTTATTGTATTAGTCAAGAATGCACTTGAGCTACACTATAAAAAATAATTACTGATGGGTTAAGATTTAGTTTGAACTTTTTGCTAATACATCGATTTAATTAAATAATTTAACTTGATTTGATTTTAAACACTATGTGAAGAAAATTTCAAAGTGTTAATGCCTGAGGGTTTAGGTTTTGTACGTAGTATGGGCCCTGCAAAACGGTAGACTATTCCACTCAAGCCTACAACGTTCAAACTTTTAAGTCTGTACTCCCATAGCATGTTATCGAAAACCCATATATGGGTATAAGAGAGGAACTAATGAATTGTAGCAACACACCGTAAAATCCAACATTAAAGCCCTGGGCTTTTAGTGGGATTAAGATGTAGGATCTTATGGTATTTTATGTTATTTAATGTGACCGTGTTTTCATTGTATGAATCATCTTGATCCAGTTATAAAAAAAAAATCGTAAAGTAAGTATTCATAATCATATTATAAACTGTCCTTTTAATTGTTGTAATATTGTTGACGAAAACCCAAAATGTATCGAATATGGTGTTTGATAATACTTATTCTGTGTAGAGTATTTCACATACCTACAACCGCTTTGAACCCCTGGAGTCGATAAACACAAACGTACCTGCATTTTATGACTAGTAGAAGTATTTGATAATACTTCAGTGTTCCATACATAATATTACGCATGCCTTCAACCATTTTGATCTCATACACTGCAGTTGACAAACTCAAAACCGTTTCATTTTGTATTTCTTGATGAGTAGAAGTGTTTGATGATACTTGTTCCATACATAATGTTAATAATATGCATACCTTCAGCCATTTTGAACTCACTGCAGTTGACAAACTCAGAACCTTCTGTTCTGTGTTCTATACGTGTTCCGTAAAGTATCCTAAATTTTGAGCCAGTTGACCGGCAAACCAAAATTTCATTTCGCATTCTTGAATGACAAGTAGAAGTGTCTGGTGCTTAACAATTTGCTAGGAATTCTCACCAGGTCCTAAATAACACAACACCAACAAGTGACAATTTCATTTACGTTTCATCTCATGACGAGCAGACGTGTTTGTGTTACTTTCATCCAGCAAAGCTTGCCTTTCTTAAAGTTCCCAACTGTTGCCGAACCAGTTAATGAAAACGTATAACATGACCGCCTATGTCTTGCGACTAGAGAAGAGCCAGTGGAGCAGAGTAGAATTGTTTGGCGTTATTTCAGTGGGAATTTTAATTTTGACTGGTCCAAATGAAAAAAAAAATTCTAAACATGGTCATTCATTTTGAATCTCTTTTTTAACAGTATAAGTATTTCGTCTTACTTGTTGTAAATGTTCTAACTTTTGAATTGTTGACGAAAACTTAAAACGTAACGACCACTCGATCAATTTTGCATCCCTTGAGCATCCCTCGAAGTGAAGTGTTCACAACTCACTTCAGTCTTCTTTTGGAATCACTAGAGTTCATATAAACAGCTCAAAGGAGAAATTAGCGGTACGAGACTTTTCGTTACGCTTTATACAACTTTTCAAGCCACCGTGTAATCCCACATTTTTACGTATCTAACGTTCCACTATTTAAAAAGCTAAGTAAGGCTAAACTGGAAACTTTTTTATCATTCGCTTTTGGAGTTAGAAATAACTTTCCGTTATTTACACTGAACATCAATACAGCATCTTACAGAGCAGTGTTAAATTACAGAAGTTTTGAAAGATGTGGAGATATAAACGCAGTAATGTACTAAAATCTGTATATCTTTTGGCTTTATCACCAGTTGTTTTAGTTCAATGCAACGATTCAAGAAGTTGCGATCATGCAACTACAGTTAGACTAGTTTAATTTTAACCATCGAGTTTGAAAAGAGCCATGGAATGGTAAAATCATTTTCATCCCTACTCTGCTGCAGATTTGATTAAAATGATTTATTTAGACGCTTAAACACTTAAGCTATTCACATTGGCCTTGTTTACATAAGAGTGATACAAACGTAATATTTTGATGCCCCTGGATATAGTATCAATTAAAAACACCAACGCGAATGTCATGATGATAAATGTGACTGTCTGAGCTATTTTTCAAAATTAATTTGTAATGACATTTGTAATGAATCAAAATCAAATTTGTCTGCATATTCAAGGCCGTTTCTTTCTCGTTACGAGACAAAGAAGCAAATGATATTAGAGTTCATAATGATAATACCAAAGTTGTACAAAGTCTGCCTTTTTTGGTTAAAGTTTCCCATATTCACCCTCAAATGCCTTCAAGTTTGTGAACAATACTAATAACAAAAATATTGAAATGGCCATTCACTTTGATATCCACTTTGGCAAACTCCGTGGGACGCATTTTAGACTGTGTTATTGCCTTGTGTTTCATGTATAACCTTGATTTCCAGGTGTAAGCGAATAAAACTTGGCAGATTGTACTGGTAAAAGAGACATTTTTTCTAGTAGTACTACTCTCAATTTTCTTTAACTATTGCCAGGTATTTTTTATGAAATGCTCCATTATTTTCAAGAATGAGATGATATTTCTTTGTATATAACAGTGCAAAGACTGCAGCATTGATATAAAACCATTTCTTTCACGTTTAGTGTGTAGCTGTGTGTACAATTATACAAACTTATCAAATTCATTTTGCAACGTTACATTTGCTCACACCAGACAAACAGCTTCTCCGTGAATCAGTATGAGTTTCTGTGAGGCTTAAGATGCTCAATACACTCTTTTTTTTAAAAGAATGGTGTTTTTCATGCCCAGGCTGAATATTTTTATTTTTCTGCCGATTTTAGGCTGAAATTATTCTTATGAATATTCTTAGATTACAGAGTATTGAATTTAGTTTAATAACAATGGCTTTACACGGCAGTATATACTACATGTGTTATATTACTTTGTGTTCCAACTGCAATACGTGTTTGTCGATCATATGTATGTATAGGACTGGAGGACAAGTTTTTATCAATTTGTTAACTGATAGCTGGTATTGTTAGTAATTTATACGTGTTTGTCAGTCATATAGATAGGACCAGAGGACGAGTTTTTATCAATTTGTTAGCTGATAGCTGGTGTTGTTAGTAATATGTGTTTGTCAGTCATATATATAGGAGCAGAGGACGAGTTTTTATCAATTTGTTAGCTGATAGCTGGTGTTGTTAGTAATACGTGTTTGTCGATCATATGTATAGGACTAGAGGACGAATTTTTATCAATTTGTTAGCTGATAGCTGGTGTTGTTAGTAATATGTGTATGTCGATCATATATATAGGACTGGAGGACAAGTTTTTATCAGTTTGTTAACTGATAGCTGGTGTTGTTAGTAATATGTGTATGTCGATCATATATATAGGA
>JANRMR010158773.1:0-12393 GCA_025434825.1 Bergia sp. 'catenularis' | reverse complement strand
CCCCTACTCCTCCTCCTCCTCCTCTTTTTGGATGGTTTATTGTGAAAAATACCTGGGTCGTCCAGTTTGAAAGGCTAAAAGAGCCATAGCATCTACGGTGTTATAACTTTAGTAGCAGACAGACACCGCTGGCTAAATGAACAGTCATAATTGAATAACGAAGGTAATTAATGCAGAAAGGTTGCCCCAGATGTCTAGCATTTGTTTTCGTCAGTACACCAAAGCCTCTTTCGAAGGCTCTTTTTCACTGATTATTTGGGTCAAGTAATTTTTTGTTTTTTCTTGATTATGAAGTGTCAAAGTTTTATTAGCTTTAAAAGATATAATGGATCAATTGTCGTATCGCTTTTTTGTAATTTTTGCTACGCTGCTAGTTGCAATTTGGCAAAATGTAGTTTACTTGAATAGATTGAGCCATAAAAAATTATGAACACCTGAAAAGAATCACAGAGTAATAAGCATACAGAAATTGCAGAAAAAACAATCCAAATATGAAGAACTTGAAACTTTAATTTTGTTAGAAATATACACCTAAACATTTCATAACAAAAAATAAGTAAAGAAAAATCTTTCTTTGGAATTGAACGTCAATTTTAGGTACCAAACACTTTCTGATACCTAATTAATCACTGTAACACTCAAATTTTAATTTTATGATTTTAAAATCATAAGTCATTTGTGCTTTTACAGTGAGTCAATACTTACTATTCGACTACTATCAAACAATAAAGATTAACTTTAAATGTGTGTTTAAATGTCAGACTGCTATCGATAACTCGCCGTATCCTATGGAATCAGGGACAGTTCTGTCCAATATCACACAAACACCAACTACCACTAAGGGGGCTCCCCAGCCGCAAAAACAGTATTTGTGGAACAATCGACGTTGGCTTGAAGATGAACGAGAACCAGCGCCAACATCGATATCTTTCATGTAAAATGAAGAAAATCAGTATTTTCAGAAAGTCTCTCGGGGTTTTACTATGTATTAGAAATTAGCAATTATTACTATAGTCAACTGAAATATATCATGAAATTGACATACCTTTTAAAGTGAATTTTATTGCTACGTCGAAAGCCATTACACTCGTCCAGGTGAAAGAGGCCAACAGGAAATAATGAAGAACTATAGCCACTACATGGCACAGTTCTCTCTTCTCTGTCTGTCCGCTGAGAAAGAAACAAATCTGGTAGATCAGGAGGGCTGCTGATAGACTCATCACGATCTTACCAGGCAAGTTTCTGAGTTCACTGAACCACAAATACACGACGAGCAGAGCCAACAAACCCAATATTGAAAATCCTCCTCCGATGTATGTAATGAGAACAAGAATTGTTGTTTCATCTCTGTAAGTATTTGTGGAAATTAATTCCGTTTCATTTTTTGTGTAGTTTCTGGTAGAGTTGGAACAAATAACAGTTGTATTATCCACAATATAGTAGTCTGAACTACTGTAAAGTTTACTATCACTCATAACGTAAATGCTACCATTCGGCAAGGAATCAAAATCCGATTTGTTGAGTGCTATCAGACTGTTGCATCTGGTAGCATTAAAAGTTTTTACATAATCCATTTGGATTTGGAGATCAACGGTCCGACACTTCTGAGCCAAAGGATCGTATACTTCATTGGATTTACAAGTCAGATGCTTAATTCGCGATGTGACTCCACCTCTTCTATCCGTCTTTGTGTATTGTGGTTTGGAGGAAAAATCAAAAAGAAATGACAAGGGAGGAATATCGTCACGATCTCTACAGACGCATCTTATATCTGTTTCAACATTGCTTTGAGTTTCGCAAAGTCTGCAATGAGGATTTCTTGAATATTGACCCCAACCTCGACAGACTGGAAAACTGCATGATCTACACAAGAGTTTTGCCTCATTCCAAGCAGAAGCAAAATCTTGGGACGTTCTTACTTTTTCACAATTACCTACTTTAGTGATGCAGAATTTTTGGTGCTGCAGTTGTACCGGCACGTATCGCCAATCACAGAAGCTCTTTGTTTTTTTCGCCAACTGCAAGACTGAAATGTTGACTAACAATGACGGGTCTTTACCTCTACAGTCACCTTGGAATTTCCAGTAGACAAAGTCACTCACGTTATTGCACCTGGCGCAAAATGCATTCTTGTATGTAAAGTTTGTACTGCTACTAAAAACAGGCAAAGACAATAGAAAAATTTGACGGTTTATCTTCTTCACATGCATTAACTGTTTCCTTCTTTACTTCCTTCTGCGAGCATTTGCTGACCATAATGTGTCCAAGATTTTTCAACTTTGGAGTGTTTGTTTCCACACAGGACTTCAAGATTTCTTTACTTGCTTATGTTTGCACCTGTCATAAAAGAGTAAAAAAACACAGAATAATAGTATATTCGGAGATTTTCTAACTGAAGCCGATTCACCAATGATAACATCAGGTGCCGTAAGATCAATTTTTAGTTGTGGAGACACAGTTGTTTTTGAAAGGGTCTGATTGAGGAACTGAATAAGACAAAATAGTGTTTTGAAAGTAAAGCATTATCTTGTTTCATACAGGGCGAAGCTGGGGGAGGGGAACTTCCCAGTCCGCTAACATCGGGGTTGATGAGAAAACAAGAACAAAAATATCTAATTGTTTCAATCCTTCGTAACATAACATTGAAGTTCATAATTTGTCTGGCTTAACTGCAGCAACGAAACGTAATTGGAAAATTTACCCGAGATAGTAGTCATAGCAGCAATATCCGTAATGTTCACACTCACTGTCGCAGTAACATTTTTGCTCTGTGTTTCTGTGCTGAACACTACATCGCCCTTTACACATGAATGAAGCATCTCGTGTACACCATCTTAGGAGGGTATATGTTACTGTCTTGTTCAGTTTCACTGCCAACGTGTTTAAGCTGAATTTATTGTCCTTGCAGTATACAAGAACGTCATCTGCAGTAATGATATGAAAATGCATATCTAATTAGATGCCCATAGTTGTTCTAATAAGGATAACATTTTCAATTCACCACGCATATTGCCTCTGGCAGTAATAATAACAACTGCTTGCTGCTTAACTGTCTAACTATCAAACTACTTAACTGACTAACTGCATGTTTGTCTAACAAGCACTAACTACGGCTGCCTATCTATTGCTGACAGCAAGATACTAAAAGTTTAATCTGAAACTGGATGATCTAAAATATATCAGAACTCTTTTATAAAGCACTTAACTGCTGTGCTGTTATACGTACCTATTTACGTACTTACTGTATTAAAGTATTTGGTTACTTCTGTAATTACTTAATTTAATTTCTCTTATTTTTCTATTTACTCGAGTACTTTCTTATTTACTCACTTTAATGTACTAACACAAAATATAGGCAGATTTCAGTGTATGACATCGATGTTTATTTTTTGCTCCATTAGCATAATACAATATAAATCCAGCTTCAAAATTTACTGAACAAAAAGTGTCCATAAACCGAAAAGCATGCACAATAATTTGTGTACTAATGTACTTACCAAAGATTTGATACAGGTATGTTGAATACTTTTGGAGTAACGAGTCTTTGAAAACGTCGAAAAATACAGATATTGTATGACTGAAGGTAAAATGTGCAGTCAAACACGACATGTTTAACGAATCAACATGCCGAAAAAAGCAACGTGAAATACAAAATTACAAACACATATGAAAAAATAATATACAGGTACATTTGATATTATATTTCGAATTATACGCATTTCATAAATTTTGGTAAAAAAGGGGCCCCAAAGAGAAATTTTCTATTATTATGAATACGATAACTTTGAAGAATACGATTACGATTGCTATTGGAATTGCGATTGTGATTGTGATTGTGATTATGATTTATTAAGTTTCTTAACATGGTACTAACCAACGGTCGTCGTATCTTGAATTCGCGTATGCACAACGATAGCAATAAGCAGGATGATGTTGTAGTTAATAATTTCAAAGCTAAGGTTCTGTTGAGATCGTGTGAGGCTTTATAAATCCTGTACGAAAGATAACCAGAACAATTATGCGTTTTCAATAACAAAAACCTACTTGGGACTTGCTTTATGTCATCGATAATGCCAAAATCTACAAAAGCTTTGAGTCATACAACAATACATAATTTTCGCCTATTATCATTCATATTATTCCATCATGCAACTGTGGAATACCATTCTAACTTATTAGAAGAGTGATTCTATAAATACTATAAAAGACATTAACAGTACATTGTTGTCGCCACAATAACTATATATATATACACTGTAGCATATGTATTTAAAAGTACACATTATGCAGAGAGAAAGAAACAATTTAACTGTAACGCTATAAGTTAAAACAAGTGTCCTAATTAACGTAAAATTACTCGAAATTTGTTGGGATGAATTGCAAAAAGCAAAACTCACAAAATGCAAACACATAAAATGAGAAAAATTCGAATAAACAAAGCTAATTCTGAAAATAGAAGGAAAAAAGGATGACCTGTCATTCAAAAAAGGGTTGCTATGGAAACGGGGTAATTAGTGAACACAGGTTTGACACACTAAAATGTTCCTCGATACATTTTAGGAAAAGTCACAAAATCCTGGCCTTGTACATGAAATGGATCTTTCGCTAGAAAGGTTGAAAGTTGGCGCGGGCACTTTCAGCTCCCCACCCCTCCAGTCTGAATAGGGCTAATATTTTTTGATCGCTCCAAATAAAAACTGGACGAGGAAAAGCGATGTATTATTAAAGCTTTGTCCTAAACAACATGTATTTATGGAACTCAAAAAAGACACTATTACACAGACTTCTAATCTTTCAATTATAAAGTCATATACAAAACTCACGATAAATTTAATAATATTCCTTCTTCAGGCACTATATTGTTCTACTTGTTTTAAGAAGGTCGTGGCTGAAGTTGCAAAAAAGGGACAATGTACTAAAGACCCGCCTTAGACTCATTTAACTAAAGTTACAAAGATTAGTTTAGGCTTTTGGTGGATTATGCTTGAGTTGAATCCCGGTTATAAAATTGCACTAAGTTGCAATAAAAAATGCTCAAACAAACATTGTGATTTCTATTAAAATTCAGCAGTTACAAAGCAAGAGGCCAACAAAAAGGAACATTCAGGGAAAAAAGAGAAAAACGGAAGGTTTCTGAAGACTATGTGGCGTGTATAAGTAGAGAGCATGCGTCAGTCGGTCTCCCCTTTTTGAAACTAAAATATGGCAGTTTTTTCAAATTTGCGTGTATAAGTTCGCCCCCCAATTTTGACACGATCAAGCTACAGAATTAAGGTAAACTTGTCAGTAAAATAATATGAAACACTTACGATACTGAATTACCCAATAACGTCTTCAAATGTCTCAAATTGATGTTTGATTGAACGTTTGTCGAACGTATTAAAGTTATGCTTTCATTTTTCGTTTTTTGCCTTGAAGAAAACTGATAAAAATACTCAATAGCTCAATAGCTTGAAGATATCAGAAACTCGCCTGGCGACCGTAGTACTGAGCTTTCTACAATGTTAGTATACACAGCAACTCTCAGTGCTAATTAATAATAGCTAATTCTCCCAACTTAAGTGCAATTGAAAACATTATCAGAAGAGTCAAAAGTTGTCTCTTTGTGAGTTCATCCGTTCCTATGGGAACTATCAGATCGAATACATCTAAAAATTCTATTTTTTAATCTAAATTGCGAAAAAAACACTGCTCATATATATGTCAGTAAATGACACAGTGACATAAATTTCTCGTTTTATGTTCAAAAATAGATTCCCGACTTCCTAGTTCCCTCAGCTTTTTTTTAAACCTAATAATTTTGCCATAGTCATGATACTGCATCTAATTTAATTTAATTTATCGTATTTTAATCTTGCCAGAGTTCAGAATGAGAAAACGTATTGGTGTCCCAAATATTGAGTAAGGTTTTCTACAACATTTGGTCTGTTAAAGTATCCACTGTCAGTATTAGAGAACGTCGGCATTATAAATGTATGGAACTATTTTACCTATGTTTGTACAGAGAGGTTCACACTCACAGTTGAAAGGGTTTGGTTGAAAATACTGCCTGTAAACCCTTGTGATATGTGAAAGCCTTCCGTTGTAAAATGATAAACAGGAGGAGCCAGCATATCAGCGTAGTATACATTAGAATATGTTATCAGTTTTTGAATAGACTCAACTTAATTGAAACCCGATAAGAAAATAATGAAAGGGAAACGCCAGCTACTGAAAGACAAATATTAAAATGTGTGAACATCTGTTGTTGCCAAGGTATTTTCTCGGAAGCTGTTGAACAATAGACAAAATGGTCAAATTTAATCTTATCTTCTAATAATTAATACTTTAGTAATGAGTGATATTAAGTAAATGACTGCAATTAAAAGTTATGTAAAGATTCTAAATGGCTACTATTATTAACCAAAAAGAAATATCAGATGATGCAGGAGAGCTGCCAAATTGCTTAAAATCTGTTGATGCGCTGATCAACAATTACAACCGCCTTTTACATTTATTTCAAGCATTATATTAGTAACAATGTAAAAAACAATTTAATAAGTTTAAGATTTTTTTTAAAAATCTTTTAAGAAAGTCTTATCGTAGAAAAGCGTAATAAATTATTTTTATGGAAAGATTTCCATCTGTTTTAAGGGAGTGTGTCAGTGTTTTGAATTATATATGTGGCTTTACTACTTCACTTTCTTCTTCGCATGGTCTAGTCACTATTTTTCTAGAATAAAGGTAAAACTATGTCCTAGAGTAAACTCACTATCCCCAATTTACATTAGTTTGTAGTAACGCTCGGCGATGGATGAAAAATGTGTACAAAGCATTTCTTCTTTGGCAAGCTTCTTAAGCATTTTAATTTCAGCGTGTAAAATATTTACATAATGTAATGCAGTATCTTAATTTGAGAGAAACCGTTAGGGCCTAATTGGCAGTAAAATATTTCCTATGGTTCTGGCAGATCCAATCAATACACATGCAATTCCAGTTCATTTTTGGTTTTCCTTTACTGAAGTTAATAACTTTTGTTGTTCGAGGAAAAATGATTTTTGACATAATTCTAAACAAAGGAACTTTCAAAGCTGCGAAAAATTTGAATTGAATGTTTGAACCATTTAACCATATGTTCTGTTACTACATGGGAATAAACAATCATATAAACAAACAAATGTATTGTCTCAATCCACAAGTTACTCTTTTTTATAGCGAGTGAAAATGTATAACCTCCTGCTGAATCTCCTTTAAGATTTGTCTCTTAATGTGAATAATTCTTCAGTTTACCTATGGTATGCCATTCATATTGTAGTATATTAAATGTAGGTCTGGTAAGTTATTAGCCTTTTTCTCTTTATGTACAATTTCATGTTTTTGTGACAATATATATAGTATGCCTCGACTATTAAATATTATTCGCAGACTATTGGAAAACATAACTTGTCTCAGAGGACAGTTATTGTTATTGTAATCATGCACGCTCAGTAGACCGTGATGTCCGCAAAACAATGCTCATTCTGCCCTATGTCAATAAACTTAAATCTGAATGACTCTCGATGGAGAACTTTAACTTGCGCAGAGACTATAAGCACATTGACCGTTGGATTGGAATATTTCCCCTGTTTCAGCAAATTTTTTCCTTTATGACACCTGTAAATACACCTGCGACTGCGTTTCCATTTTTTGTTCTTTTGTTACATTTACTAACAATCTTTTCTTGTTGTAAGGAAAAAAAGCTGCTATGGAATTTAAACCTAAGCAATTTCAGAGCTATCAGAGATAATTTGCTATCTTTGAATGTTATAAACATGCAGACCCATGTAGCCATTTGTGCTATCAGCATCACGGTGTTTAACTGATCCTAAAGACAAGCAAGTTAAGTGTGGGCTACATAACCCGTTCAGATAATATTCCATTTTTTAGAGAATTGAATTTGTGTGTTTATTTCAAGAATGGCAAAATAATAAACTAGGTGAAATATAAAGGAAACTAACGTATAAGAACAATGCAACAACAGTCACAGCATCAGGGACGCTGTACGCTATAATTGCCGTTTCGAGCGGTTAAACTTATTTGAGGACTAACCAGTCGAGCAGCCTGTTAGTTTTCAAAGTACATTCTCACGAGCTTGAGCAAAAGCAGAGACAATATAGGCTGGGCGTCGAAATGAGAAGTCCACCCTTTTTCCATATGTTGTACAGAGGAAGGGAATGGGTAACACAACTCACCTTGTCGGATGAAGTACGTTTGTATGATCAGACAGATGATAGCGATGAGATAATAATGCTCATTCTTGAAGTAACAGAGAAAGAGAGTGAGTTACGTTCAACTGAACGGGTTTTTTCAGCAAATGTTAACAAGCATGTTTTAAATTATTTATGCCTTCAGTGTTTTTTAGAGCGACTCTGAGTGTAAACATTGTCTTGGAAGACAAGTATCGAAGTTCTTGCTTGTTACATTCTCAAAGTTACGAGGTCAAGTACATTGGGGCGAACTTTGGATTCTATTGCTGGCCTTTTTGCAATTTTTTCGAACTGAAGGCGTCTGAAAAGAGCCGCCGGTACAAATGCAAACAACTGAGCTAAAGAAAGACAACGGCATGCGGATGGCATCAAGCGCCAACGGTTCCTGAAGTGACAATGCATCAAATGCCGTGTAATATTAGCAGAATTAGTTTTGTATTGTGCTTTCAATTCCTTCAATCTGGTAAACGTTATCATCAGACGAGCAGAAATTTAACAATCAAAGATTTTTTGTGTGGAAAGGTCTTTCTCGCTTTTCTGCAAAACTAGTATGCAGATAGGTTTTGTAAAAGGAACAAGTTTTACGGTTTTTGCGAGGCCAGAACCAAACCATATTAGGTTTGCACGAAGGTAAGCCAAAGCGTAATTTATTCATGAGTGAGATTATTTTGTTTTGAAGAATGTTTGTGTCTACGTGCAGACATTAAAAACAGTCACCAGAAGTACCTGTTGTTTTGCAGTGAAAACTATCTATACTCGGAAGAATTTTTGGGATAAAAATATAACTTTGTGATTTGGCTAAAATTAACATTCACTGTCATCTCAAAACCGCGCAAAATAAAATAAGACTTCAAAGAAACAAAAGCCATAGAATAGTTCATTATATTGATAGGCAATAGGCAATCATTGGTCAATTCCAGATCCGCAATTTATCAAGCTTGTTTTGTTTTGGTTTTGCTTCGTTTCTTTGTTATTTTGCGGTCGTTTTACGGATGAACTGGTCAACCACACTATTATTTACCGGATGAAACCTGGACTAGCGTCGAGATTAAAATGGAACAATCATGGTTCGCGCATGCGCAATAGATTTCAGTTTTGTTAATTTTATGCCGGCCCGGAAAGAAATTGCTTCTGAGGATTTTCAGTGGAGGTGTGTGAGATCATAAAGAATCGTTCTCAATCTTGGAAGATTGAACGCGATCCAGGCTCTCGTAAGTAACCAAACCCAAGATTAAAGTTTATTCTTTCATTTCTTTGCATTCATTTCCAGAGATAACCATTTTTATGCAAGAACTCCGTTTCTGATCGCGGTTCACTTGCAGGTTGGTGGCCGCCATGACAGGACGAGGTAGACCTCAATCAGACCAGACTGCTGCAAACAGCAAGCGATTGAAACTGATTTGGAGACTTTGCCGAAAACGAATATGGCTTTCAAAGCGAGTACACGATACTTGGAAGCTATTCAAGTCGTACGGGATTTTTAATTCGGATACAGACTTCGCTGCACATCTCCTCGCTCTGGAAATGCGGAGACAGCAGAGGTTAGTCTATTCTCGGTTCGCAGTTTAGAAAAACTGTTGGTTTAGTCAGTTTACTGCTCGAAGTTAATCGGATTAGGCTGCATATCAGTTGTCGAGACCTTTCTGCTTCTCTAATTATAATCCCGATCCTTCTTACTTTGACAGAGTGATCAAGAAAGTTCCAAACTACCGTGTGTTTTCAAGCGGGGAAAAAAGTGCCAGTCAGTCACTATGTTCTAAATCGCAAGGTATATTTACGAGTTATGACATTTTCATATATTTATGTTTAATTGAATATTCGTTCTTAGTTACTGTTGTGGAAGTCATCGTGAATACTTGTGGCTTACTAAAAGTATTGAGTATATTTGGGCTTTTTTATCTTATAAAAGACCACTGATGGCATCAACTCCAGGTCGATTCTCAAAGCGACGGTTGTTCGCCAGCCCTTCAACTTCAAAACCACATGGCACTGATGTTGAAGTGACCCACAACCAGTCTGATGACTTTAGGTAAACATTCTCACCATGGCCAAACATAATGCCTAAGGGCTAGACTATATCACATCTATCCATAATTTCTATCATTATTTTATGTTACATTTATTTGCCTGAATAAGCACCTGACCTCAAATAAACACCCACCTCAAGTAAGCTTAGCAGCAACCCTAAAGTTTGTTAAGATGATTCATAGTTCAATGTTTGATTTTCAATCGATATTATAGTGATTGCTCAGATGTTGACATCACTGGGACATGGTTGGGTGACAGCACATGCACAGATATTGATGTTATCAACTTGGACGAAAATCCCAGACAAGAGAGGGCTGGTGACTGCTCAGTGTTGGATGGGTCAGTTGTGGTGTTACCAGATAACTCCTTTATATCAGATTCATCAAGTGGTGAAAGTGATAACAATGGTGATAATGATGAACAGGACTCTTTGTCACACAATTTTGAAGAAGAACTGAAGCAAGAATTCCAGTAAGTTTTTTTATGCCATATGTTGCACACATCAAGCCATTGGTTACACTACTAGTGTAGTGACAGGGGGGATAGGCACTAAAATGTTGGTGACAAGGAAGTATGAAGGATTTTTATGGGTTTTCCTTTTGCAATCTTGTTTTTGGGGGGGGTTGGGGGGAGTTGCTGATTTTTAGCATTTAGTAATTTCATAAGATATCCATGCCATATCTGAAGTGGCATTTTGGAATTCCAGAGGGTAGTGGAGGGACGATAGTGTTGATCTTTGGGGGTGAAATTTGAAAGCCACCCATGGTAAGGGACAAACTCCCCAATGTAAGGCTGTACAAAGCACTGAATTCTTTGCCTAATCTATTTGCCCTGTGACAATTATACAATTTTCTTGTGATTGCTTCTGGAAAACTAATAATGTTGTTGTACACTGGCAACACCAGTTATTGCAGATTTGTATAGGTAATAGCATGATTTGTAGTGGTATTTGGCATAAACACCATGAGTGATATTTCAAAGTTGTTCTACAAAATTTCATGAGCTGTAGGCGAGTGAAATTTGGAACAACTTTGAAATATCATGAGTGATATTTATGCCAAATACCATGTACAAATCATGCTATTATTTGTTTATACTAATACCTGAGAAATTTCTGCAACAGCATCTGTTTATTTCGTTGGGTTTGTAATTTTCACATGTAGGTATTTCAAAATTACGCTGAAATACCACTGCTCTCGACCAATCCGATTGCAGAAATTTCTCAGGCAATGATATAATTGTTGTAATTCTTCATTATTTATGGCTTTCATGATTGGAGTGATTTCAAAAATATTCATCAATTTTCAAAAAATTGTAAACTTTGTTCATGTTTCCAATTTATTTTCTATACAGATATTTCATACTCACACAGTGACCAGTGATAATAGATATTTTATTTTCAGATGTTAAAACGCTGTAATAGATTTATAAGTTAATATAGATTGTTGTATAATATAGGATCCAAAATATACTGAACTTGTTGGATGAAGAAACAAGCTCTGAGGAATCCTCAGATGATTCAGATGATGACCTCTCAGGGTATGTTTGATTTATTATAATATTGCTAGTTTAACCAAAGCAACACTCAACTATAGCTCTGGTTGTTCAAAACCATGAAGAATGAATAAAAGCTGGAAATGACATATGATATGTGCAACTCATTGAGGGTAAAATTAGTCAGCTGTTGTAATTTTGTCTGGATCTAAATCTTTATGTTTAATCCACAATGGGCTACCATTTTTCTGGATACCAGAAAAACTCTTATAAGTCCCCAGGATTTTCAGGCCTGCCAGATAGGAGGGAAGGGCTTATTGGAAACAATAATGGAGCAAAAAAAGATAGAAACCAACAAATACAATATGCTAAGCACTGTTAATTAAATTTTTTGTTACTATTTTAACTAATTTTCCTATTACTTATTTTTAATCAGTTACTATATATATATACAGCTTATTCAAAAAAGGTTGTCTTGTGCATTGTACATTCATGCATTCATTCATACCCAGACTGAAAGGTATTGTGGTCTTAATTTCTCAGTACAAATTTTGTCCCAACAAATATCAGTTTCGACATGGTGCCTATCTAAAGACAAAACAGCCCAAGTGTGAATTAGAGGGTACAACCACAAGGCCTTTCGGCA
>JANRMR010158772.1:0-14492 GCA_025434825.1 Bergia sp. 'catenularis' | reverse complement strand
GTGTTTCGTAGTGCTACTTAATAGTGATTATTGTTTCGTAGTGCTACTTAATAGTGATAAGTGTTTCTTAGTGTTAGTGATTAGTGTTTCTTAATACTTCAATTAATTAGTCAGCTCGATCTCTAATGTTAAAGTTCATTACTGTTTCTTAGTGTTACTTGATAGTGATTAATGTTTCTTAGTACTTCTTAAAGCTGCTTAGTACTGATATGTATGCGTTAGTGCTATCTTAATTTGCTTAGTGTTCCTTAATGATACCTAAAGCTGCTTAGTTTCCTTAGTGATTTTAAATGGATATTGGTGCTGATAAGTGTTCCTTAGTTCCTTTTAATTGATGCTACTTTGTTCTGATAAGTGTTCCTTAGTGCTACCTAATGCTGCTTAGTGTTCCTTTGAGCTGTCTGAGTTGCAGGTGACAAGCAAGCGCTAATACACAAGAGTATAAACGAATGTCTCGACGCAATTTTTCGAATTAATGCATTCTAAACCTGTCGTTTTACTTTGAATGCATGAAATGTGAGAATCGAGCTCTAATAGGCAAGGTTGATTATTTGTGGTGTTCTTCTGGTGTCCTTGCAGGAAAACAGTTGAGATCTCTTAGCTTAATATCTAATTTACATTTCAAGCAGTAACTGACAGATGCATTTTAGGTGAAAAGAAAGACGAAGCAGGGGAACACAGGACCAAATATTTTTGTGTTTTAATTTAATTTATCGTCCTGAAACTGAACACTTTTAGCGTATTGCTCTCTAATGAAAATCTGTGTAGCGATTTTCAACGAGAAAATCGAAAAGAATTACCATAAAAAATTTATGAGTTTATAAAATATTTTGTTTCCACGGTATGCAAAAATTAAGGTCCAACTGCAATTATCTTATCAGAATCACCCCTTCAAAGTTGCCTCAAAATCGCCTTTCGAACCAGGCCTTCCTGGGTATAGGGACAGCGAGAACGACTTCATGATTTGCACATGACTACCTTCCATGACACAGAAAATAAAAATAGCTAGTTCTTCAAACTGACTATTCTGTTTTTACCAAGACAGCCTCATAATACTTCGAGATAGCGTTTAATTTAAATGTTCTTAGTAGTGTTCTTTAGTGCTGCTTGGTGCTTATTATTTTCTGTTAGTGTTGCATATTTTCAGATAGTGCTGTACTTGACTCATTATTTCTTACAGGCCTATCTCAAAGTACTTTGCATTATCTTGGTTAATACAATATGTCACAATGGTTTGAGGTTTACAATGGCACCAAGAACAAGGTTTTTTTACCCTTCTAAGCATGCTGATGACCTTACAGAAGCTTTGTCACCCCTGAACCTCAAATTGCAGGATTGGCAGTATTTTTTCCTTACCTTCCTTACCTTGAATATTACTGCCTTTGGTTTCCTAAATGAATCAAAAAATGAAAATCAACAAAATATTTGTATCATACTTTAAGTATTTTTAAAGGTATTACTAGACTTTTTCAAGTATCGATGTTTGAAAAGAAAACATTGTATCACGAATAGTTTCTTCTTACAGACTTGTCTCACACCAGCTACAGTATTGTGAGAAGTTTAAAGTTTCTACATCTATCAGTGGATATTTAACTACAAAGCAGGCGGAATCAAGCAGCTGGCCAGTGTCAGTCGTCAACTTTCACTGAATTTTAACGCGCACGCGAATCAGTTGGAAACACTAGCAGCACTAACCTGTGAATCCTATTTTCAATGAATTTAAATTCAACTGAGTGCTATTTTACAGTAGGAAGAGGCTCAAATTATCCCTTAACGTAGCAACGGATGCCTCGTGTAACTTGACTACTGAATATTGATATCCTGCAAATATGCTAATTCATAGTTTTTGTTATATAAAATACTTGCTCTCATTTACTTGGAAGCTCCAAAATCTTGGTCAAGTACTGCACAGTAAACCGAAATGCGAGAAGATTATCGGAATAGCGTTTGTTGTTTGTTTGTTTGTTTGTTTGTTGTTTAATGCTTAACAAATAGTTAACCATGCACCCGAATTGTTGCGTCCGTTGGTAAGTTTTCATTTATGGGTGATTTGATTTGAAGTTTTACCAACAATAAGAGCAATAACAAGACAAAAATATTAGTGGTTCAAATATTGCGTAAAAGAAATAGCTAACAAGGATATCGTTAAGGTATGATCTACAGATTGATGGTTTTAAATTGTTAAAATGATTTTCAAATATTGTTACAGCACCAACAAGTATCATTAATAAAATTCGACTTTTGATTTAAGACGCATGTACTGTTTTAGCTCTTTACGTTAACACATCAGGAAGGCGACAGAAATTAAGAAATTTAAATATTTTATTAAAAGCAGTATTTGCAAATATGCCTTGTTGTACCGAGTTAATTGTCTATCGACAGGAACATTGTTTGAAAACAGTTGTTTTTCAAAACGAAACAAAAACAAATCCTTTTTATGAAACAGCATCATTCAAATATTGAACCCATCAACTAATAAAGAAAACATCTGCCGTCAACATGGAGCAAAGTCAACGTTCATGGCCACTTTTCCACTGTGCTACGCGACTGTTTAAAGTTTTCCTTGCCAGGAAGTAAAAACTCATTTACTGTCTAAAGCCTTATGGATGCCAACGCGATTTAGTAAGCCAGGAACATATATGTGGTTTAGCACTTATCTAAGTTATAAAACTTTACTGGTAGTATTAATCCCAACACAATTAAGAGTTATATTAAGATTTCCCTACAAAATCTCCAAAGAAAATCAAGCTCTAAACTAGAATTGTATTCATCTGTAAAACTCAAGTTATGGTTCGAGCAGTACTTGAGTAGTATTACAGTTTTCAAGAAACATAGACCACTACACAGTTGAAAATCTCCGCTCACAAATCTCAATTCAAAAAGATTCCCGGGAAGCAATCGTGACGAAATGGGCGATGGATTTTATTGTCTTATTTACATGACGAAGATCACAGTTAAAGTTGACAAGATTGTTCAAGATAAATTCAAATAAATTTGATTTCTCTGTTCTTTTCACTAAAAAATGTCGATGAAAGGTACAATTATAAACAATTTAAGCAGTAACTTCGTCCATCATATTATGAGTGTTTACAATATCTTTATAAGCTTTAAGGCGGAATGTCATTATTTATACCTGGGAAGGGGCCGGAAGGAAACATGGCAAGCCATAAAACTATTACTGAAAATTTTGTGAGGCTATAAAAATTTTTCGAAAAAAGGTTGGGCCTTGAAGCCTTTCATAATAATTTGTATTTGGAAATGCCTTTTCCATAGCAACAGATGTTCATTACAAAAATAGAAAGTTGATAATTCAAAATAAAGAACTTCATATTTTCTTTTTTTCTTTTATTCTTTCTTTTTTATTCTTTTCCCATTTTTTCCTTTATTTGCCACACAATAAATTGATTTACGGTTTGCTATAATATTTGTACTGAAAATGTCACTTAAAAACATCAAATATTCCGCAAGTTATCATTGTTTTAAGCTACAGCTGAGATAGGGCTAAGGGTAAACACTAGGAAATTAGTTTTGAAAGCAAACTATTTTTCTGCGTGGGCGAGTAAGCTGAAAATGTTTCGTTGATCAACAAATGTTAATGTGGTATGTTTTTCGCCTTTGGGTATGGTTGAAAACTCCGTTGATCAACAAAAGTTGATATGGTATGTTTTTTGCCTTCGGGTTGTGGTTGAAAGAGCTAAGGGTCACTTAGCGACGGAAATCTTCCTGTTTTCCTTTATAAAGTAAAGTAAAGGGTTACACATTTACATCCATAGGACGTACTCTCCCATGTGACCCTCACCACAACACCGGGATTACCCTACACTTTTCGGGAAGTGTGTGGGTTATTTTAAGTCCCCTGAGATAAAATTTCAGGAGATTAGACCAACGGCTTATCGTCCCTGTCCGTGGTCGGTGTGGCGAAAGAAAGTCGCCCAAAGTTCAACCCTCTACCAGGCAGGGAATCGAACCTGGGACCTTCTGGTTGGCAGTCAGAGATCTCATCAACTGTGCCTTCCTCGCACACAATTCCCCAAGCTTTTTTTACCTTTAAATCCCTTTTTATTTGTTCTTTTGCCTCGGTCCTTTTTTGTCTTATTACTCATCTGTTAATGCTAAAATTTTGACTCCGTAATGATGAATGGAGTGTAGTGAATTGTTTTGACAAATATTGAGCTATACACTTCGTGTAAGACAAGTAAAAGGACCCAAGGACATAAAATCGAGTTCATATAAGGCCAATATGATAGTACCGGGGATATTTTCAAACTTCCGAAAGCAACTAAACTAAAATGAAATGAAATAAGCAGTTCATTACAAAGGGAAGCGTATTTATAACGGTGCTGAATCTTTTTAAAACTTAAAAAGAGTTTAGATATTGACAAACCAATAGGTTTCGCTTAAACTCAAAGGAGTGCCTGAAAAATTTACAAGTGGTCAGATTTTGACCAAATGGGATGATTTTAAGATGTACATTATAGAAAACAAAAACTTTAAAATAATCGTTGTGTTCATAATTAACATATATAAAATAATCAATATCCAACCTTTGTATTAATCTGGCTGAATCAGCGCGTACTCCTGTGTTGTTTGTATGAATGTCAATTTTAAATGGGAAAGAGGTATGCATGATAGGCCATGAAACCAAAAGCAAATGTTTCATGGGGCTGTGAAACCGTTCAGGGAAATGTTGTTACGTCGCAAAACGTTTTGAAGAAATTTCTATTTTAAGTCACAAGTCACATGACCTAGGATTTGTTGCTTTTGGCTTTAAACTTGTTTATTCTGATAGTAAAGGGGATATGAAAAACTCTCTTATATGGCGATCTCAAAGTGCGACTGTAACCATGATAACACACGTAGGCTGATGGTGTCACAGTTTATGTGACCATAACATAGAGCATTTTTCGCTTTAAGAAATTTCTTTATTCCTACAGTTCAATTTTTTAAAAAGACTTAGAGTTGTGTAATTCTTTTGAAAATTACGATAAAAGTGTAAACCAGTTCTGAATCAGCGTTAGTTGCAGGCTAGGTTGTTTTTGTGCTTGTTGTGGAAATTCATCGGTGATCGAATAAAATACAAATTTAGCTAAATTTGTAAGAAGAATTATATTTGTGTTATCACACTGGATAATAATTTGTGTAAAAAGATAAAGTTTATAGCAATATACAATTTGCTGATTAAGGCTTGTGAAAAGTAGTACTGAATCTTTATACATCTGCTCTTTTATATAAAACTTCGGGCCGCAAGAAGTATGAGTTCTGTCTGCCTCGTGGAAGTTGAGGTGCTGCCTTTTGCCTGATTAACAGATAGTAAAACGTCAAAACATTCTAAAAATGACTAGGCTGCGAACCATTATTTTCTAAAATATAATAAGCTATGAGTCATCTGTTAAACGATCTTGTTCAAAATACAAATTTGGCTTTCACTTATTTCTCAGTTGTAAAAGAAGTGAGTAAACGAGTAATTAACTTAAGAAAAATCACATTTTCAGTCAACTTGTGGCTGTAACTTTATTCCCACTATCTCATATATGTTTTCATGGTCCATCGTTTTGTTTCGTTCTCAGTTTACAACCAAATCCCAGAACCAGGTTTGGAAATTGTCTTCGCAATTGATCCCCCTAACAGTTGTGTTTTCCTTGAGAGCCCCAGACTTTTTCGTATCCTCTATCGGAATTTTCGCAAGTCACATGACATGTGATGTCATCACCTAACATGACCTGTTATGTTTATGTCGTTATGATCATGACCTTTTATGATCCCGATTGCTTGCTGAAGTTGCTTTAAAACAGGTTTTTTTCCTATTTTTATCAAAAGATAAATATCAAAAACATGTTTAAGCGAAAAGCAAAGAATTTCATAAGACATGTGACGTCATGCGAACGACGATAGTTGACAACAGTAGTTGACAACCAAATGTCATTTAGCTATTATTCAAATTATATACCCCATTAAATTATAATAAAGAACATGTCAAAGATTACATTTGTTAGGGATTACATTTGCGGGCATGGACAACATTCGTGGGTGGCTCCAGAGTAACCCACAAATATTAAACCTACGCACAAATGTAATCCAATTAAGATTATCGATTTTTACTTCAGAAACTATCATGTACGTGCAATATTAAGTCTCTCGGTAATATAAAATACTAGGAGAAATATTGAGGGGGATTACATTTGTGAGCTGTACACCCCCTCCCCGTTGTAAGTATTGACATTCAATATTGGGTTAGCACTGACGTAAACTTAAATACTTTTATTATATTAAGAGCTTTCATTAATGTGTTCTTGTACAATGTTCACATTTACATTGATCAAGTAATTAAAAATGCACAACTTGCAAACTTTTTTCTCTCAAACAAAGTACAACCCTTCCACATATTTATCCTATAATTTTACTCATCTCCAAACATGCTTCTGCTTCGTATAAAATGAAGAAAAAAAAACTAAAAGAATTGTTATTTAGCACCGAATATAAAACTCACAACAATAATTACCAGCTCAATATGAATTGTAATAACAAACCTTTTCCTTCAATATTTATTGCTTGCGCGTTCAAAACTATTCAGTTCTGCAGTAATAGTTAAGCTCTCATTAGTACAATAACGTTTCTGTCAAGTTCGAAGACAATCATTAATTACCTTTAGCAAGTTCGATATCAACTTTTTGTTTTTGAGGATAAAACAGATATATAAAGTATATCTGTTGTCATTTTTTTGTTTTAATATCTATAAACCTAGAACTAGTCCTTCAAAACTCGATCTCCCTCTTAATTCAACAGTAAATGTTTAGAGACAAATTAATGGTTTATTCTCAAGAGATTGGTGAACTATTGCATAATTTATTAGATACTTTAATGTTTTATCTTTTTTGAATAAAAATTAATTCGAAAAATATGAATAAAAACGTTTACCTTACGAACCTATGACAAAAAACCCAAAATTCATTTGAGACTGAAATAATAATTGCTTTACTAACTATCTCTGATAGCTTGCCTGCTGACAAGGGAGATTAGTGAGTAATTAGTGGTTATTGGAATTGACTGCACACATTGCTCTTTCATGTGAACACAAGATCGCGAACGATAATCAAGCTCCTACTAGCAGGAGGTCAATACGAAGAGAAAAAAAAACAAAACCGACTTAATTCCCACCGTCACGCATGTGGTTGATTTAACAGCATTAAAAATCACCGAAGTTCCCAAAATGATTCTGATCTCTCACTGATTGAGTTTCACAAAATATACTGTCTACATAGAAAGTCCTTAATTTTTATTGTACGAATGATTTTTAACAAGATAAACGAAATTAATTCGTATACATCTAAGCTAGGATGGAACAATCATAAGTCTGTAAGCAATTAAGGATAATCAAACAGCCATTCGGATTGCGTAGGTTGCGAAACAATAAGCTCAAGCTATTTGCTTGCTCGTTTCGTTGGTGATTAATCAACAGCTGCAGAAAATAAATAAACTGCAAAAAATTAAGAGTGCTCACAAGATAACTCCTAAGCATCCGACAATGGTCAGTTCGTTTTCATGTTGTAGATTTTTCCTACTGGCGTTACATTTTAGTGGTAAGTTTCCAGAGCAACTTACAAACTGAATCAGAGTTGTTGACATCCACCATCGATCTTTAAACTCAGTCCTAATAGTTCTTGTATATTAACAAAATAACGGGAAAAAATTGCTAAAATCCATACAAGACGGTCCAATCTCGAAAATGTTTCTTCTTGACACACTTATCTTAGGCATTGGAAGCAATTTGCTTATAAGTTCCTCTTAGAGCATGTAAAGCACATATATTTTTTTCTGCGTGGTAAATTTGTTTGGTATAGAAGGAAAAATGCATTTTTATGGTGAAGCCAATGTAACTGAAATATTTATCTGGTAGAGCTCACACGAATCTTCAAAAGTTACCAGAACTGTTTTGTAGCTAGGCTTCTCTTGCAGTTTTATATTAACGGTGACATATTTCGAGTAATCGTAGCGGCTAGAGCTGAAAACGACTTCATTACAATAATTTAGAGGTTGATTTAGAAATGCGCAGTTCCTACATATTGCAGAGAGAGCTAGACCTGCGTATATATGTACGAGTCAATGTATTCTAAGTAGTTTAGTCCATGGGGCTGTTAAAATGTCAAACTACTCCTGAAATAGAATTTACTATATAGAAAACACAGAAAATGAGTATTTTAAGTAATCATAAATGAGCGTAATTTATTTTATCTTATTTGACTTCATTGTTGTAGATGTCAGTGGGCTCCTTATGAATACATCATTCGAATACATTCTTCGTCAGTGGTTGTTCGTGGACAGTTTCCACGACAAGACCGTCCGCCCAGTCACACATCCTAGGGAACACATCCACATGAATTTCTCCTTAAGGCTTGAAAAAATCAACATTGTGGTAAGTGAGTGGACATCAATGGCATAAAATCCCGCATTAAAGACCCCCCTTCCCAGTTATAAGCCCTTCATATATAGGCCCACACACGAAAATTGTAATTAACAGTACTATATATCGTTGTATGTTAGTTTTAACTTAGTCTGCTGGTTCCTAATCTACCGTTTATAAGTCGCCTCGGATATAAGCCTCTCGTTATAAGCCCAACCAAAACCCTTTACGAACTAATAAAGCCAAGGGATTAAACGTTTGATTAACGGTAGACGTATTCATTAATATAAGCACTTGTGTGATCAAGGCCGGGAAAGTTGTTCGAACAAAGCTCTGTGATTATGTTTAATACATTTGGCTTAAAAGTAAATCTTGCTCGCTTTCTCAGTGTTTTTGCTTCCTTTTGCAGGATATAAAGGAGCAATCAATTAGCGTGGATGGCTGGGTTATCCAGGTCAGTATATCATAGCTCGCTGGGTTATCCAGGTCAGTATATATATCATGGCTAGCTGGGTTATCCAGATCAGTATATCATGGCCGGCTGGGTTATCCAGGTCAGTATATCACAGCTGGCTGGGTTATCCAGGTCAGTATATATATCATGACTGGCTGGGTTATCAAGGTCAGTATATCACAGCTGGCTGGGTTATCCAGGTCAGTATATCATGGCTGGCTGGGTTATCAAGGTCAGTATATCATGGCTGGCTGGGTTATCCAGGTCAGTATATATATATCATGGCTGGCTGGGTTATCCAGGTCAGTATATCATGGCTGGCTGGGTTGTCCAGGTCAGTATATCATGGTTGGCTGGGTTATCCAGGTCAGTATATCATGGCTGGCTGGGTTATCCAGATCAATATATCATGGATGGCTAGGTTGTCGAGGTCAGTTTATCAAGGATGGCTTGGTTATCCAGGTCAGTGTATTATCATAGATCGTTTGGTTATCCAGGCCAGATATCATGGTTGCTTGGTTATCCAGGTCAGTATATCATGGCTGTCTGGGTTGTCCAGGTCAGTATATCATGATGACAAAACATTCAGTGCTTTTATCTGTTTTACGACCTGAGAAGAACAGAAATATTTTTAGTAACCATTCCTACCTTTATTAACGATATGAGACTTCAATTAATCTTGTCAAAAATATGTATTAAGGTTTTGATCGAATAAAACCATTAAAAATTCACAAGTATGCGGGTATGCGCACGCATAAAGGTTCTGGCCAAAACATGAAGTAGATTGTCGCGTCGCTGATCGCAGCTCTCTTAAGTGACATTTTTTGAAGATGACAGAAATGGTTTTAAGAAAATGTAAAATAGAGACCGGTGCTTTATCAGTTCATACAAACTTTATGATGATGATGTATAGTGATAACGCCGATTACATTGTTGTTGATAATGTTATTGTTCTTGTTGTTGTTGTTGATTATGATGACGATCGTGTTACGTTACATTGTCGTTGATAATGTTATTGTTCTTGTTGTTGTTGTTGATTATGATGACGATCATGTGACGTTACATTGTCGTTGTTGGTACTATTATTATTGTTGTTGATGATGATATCTTCGATACTCACCGCAGTCATGGAACAACCCGTACCTCGCATGGAATCCAAAGAAGTATGGAAACATGGAAAGAATCCGAGTTAGTGCCAGTAAGATTTGGGTCCCAGACATCGTGCTATACAATAAGTGAGTGTTAAAGAAACACTTCATAAATGAGTGCCTCAAAACACCAATTCATGCAATACTTAAGTATCTTAAAAACATCATGCTATACGAAACGAAATTATAATATAAAGATAAAACGAACAATATTTTTCATAAACATTATTTTGTTTCCCGGAAACCAACCAAACTCTCCAATTAAATTTGAAGCGCTGCATTATATTAAAAAGGCGTGTATCACGTCACCGTATTCTGCCGGCAACAACTAAGCATTACAGCAATTTGTCTGTATGAAAAATTCGTGGAACCCTTAGTTTAAAAAAAATACGTAAAAGAATCTAAACACACTCGGTGCTTATTGTTTTGCTACAAAGTGATTCATTTGACATATACTCATCTGTAAAATGCATAACGTAAAAGTGCTTGACCTAGTTTTTGTCAATTTCTAAAAGATAAGTCTTTACTGCAAACAATGAGTTCAAAACTCCACGCTGGTTCAAGACTCTGGCAGCAGTTGGTAACCAGTGGGAGATAACAGTCAATGAAGTTATGCACAGAAGGTATCTACGTATGTTTGTGTTTGTGTTACCATGGTAACGTATCCTATCACGCAAATTTTGTTTGTGTTGTTTTTTCCATTGACAAAAAGTGTGATGCCTTCCTTCTTCAAGGATAACCTTGCCACTGCTATCGTATTTCAGTGTCACTCTTCGATGACTCTCGATTACTTTCTCTCACTCACTCACTCAGAAATCACACTCATCACTGTATTTAGCAAATATTTCAATAACAAAATAAGGGAATGGTAGTTGTAGTAACTTATAGCAGACTTGCCATGACGCCAAAACCAGAAAACTGTGAGAATCTTTGGACCAAGAGAAAACTGATGCTTGACTGTGAAAAACTGTCTGACCCAATCATTTACCACCTTTCACGTGCAAAGTTTGCCTTTGTAACTGTCTGACCCAATCATTTACCACCTCTCACGTGCAAAGTTTTCCTTTGTAACTGTCTGACCCAATCATTTACCACCTCTCACATGCAAGGTTTGCCTTTGTAACTGTCTGACCCAATCATTTACCACCTCTCACGTGCAAGGTTTGCCTTTGTAACTGTCTGACCCAATCATTTACCACCTCTCACGTGCAAGGTTTGCCTTTGTAACTGTCTGACCCAATCATTTACCACCTCTCACATGCAAGGTTTTCCTTTGTAATTGTCTGACCCAATCATTTACCACCTCTCACATGCAAGGTTTGCCTTTGTAACTGTTTTCTTAGCGTCGACCCCGACACACCCATGGCCGGGGGAACAGCCAAATTCCTGGGTCCAGTTGTACTAGAATACAACGGAGACAATATTTGGTTCTCGCCCGTATCATTAAAAGGAAGTTGTGACATGGATGTGAGCGCTTGGCCATTTGATACTCAAACGTGCAGCCTTCTGTTCGGATCAATGAGTCAGGGGGAGGGAGAGCTGAACCTGCACAATTTTGATGTCAAACACAAAGGAGGTAGTAATAATTAACAGTTAAGTAATTAGAGCAGAACCTGTTTGGATCAGTGAGTTAGGGGGAAGGAAAGCTGAACCTGTACAATTTTGACGTCAAACACAAAGGAGGTATTATTAACTAACGGAAACTAAAGCAGAACCTGTTTGAATCATAGGTGAATAAAATCAGGAGGCACACAGTATGTAATCTACGCAAGCTGAAAATCTGATAACCAATAGCGCAAGGAAAACGTATCTTTGTCGGCTAGTTTAACTCATTTTAAGTAGATTGTAGATTTTAGCAGTGATGCTTACTGTTATTATTATTATTGTTGTTATTAATATTATTATATCTATAATATCATTATCATCATTATTAAATTATGGTAGTTCTATATTTGCTACATCTTTTGTAATATTAGTATTGTCGTAATAGTACACAGTAGGTAGTAGTATACGGGGTTAGGTTTATGACGAAATTTTTCGGTTTTTGACTAAATATCATCTACAATTGATTTTCTTGGTATATGAAAGGAGTCTCTTTAAGAAGAAAATAACGAACGATAGGCTGGGCACAAAATCTTCATGACATGAGATACTCAGCAAGTTACGGACAACAAGTCAGGCTCAACATCTGTGACATAGGGTCTTAATAGTGAGCTAATTTTGGACGACATGTCGGGTACAACATCTTGGAAATAAATGTACATTTTACAGTGTTCTTTTTCTTAACTAAACGTTGTTCAAGTTAACTATTTCTGCCCTTTGATTCCCTCAAAAATAGATCGCTTTATCGCAAGTGGTGAGTGGAAGATATTGAAAGTTTCAGCTAACGTCAGTGGGGCACGATTGAGCTGCTGTCCCTTTCCATTCAGCCAGTACAATTACACAATCACCATGTCCAGGAGGTCCATCTATTACTTTGTCTACCTTATCCTTCCCTGCACCGTGCTCAGCTCTCTTACACTGGTAGGTTGAGTGATAAAAGTAATGACTTTAATTGTTTAATATCAAAATTTTTAATGGTTTGTGCATCCCAATCTTCCTTCTTCTTTTAAGAAGAATTTAAAAATTATTTTGATACTTCACGCACTTTGGGCCTCATTGTTTTTATTAAGTTGTTTTTATAAAAAATCCTTTTGTTAACATTTAGATGTCAATCATTCTCATCTGTTACTATAACAAAGAGAAACATAGCTATAATATTCGACGTTTTGCTGATATTGAGTCATCTTCGCCGATTACAATAAATGGGTAAAATAAGGTAAGGTTTTTTAAAAATTTTGTTGTTGAAAAACTTGAACACAAAACGATTGCAGTAACTGAACCGTCACGTCACCTTTATGCAAATTCTGATCACTCTTTTACTTGAAAGATTCTCCTGGAAAATCAGAAGAACAAAAGAAGCTCTCCTCATTGGCAGACATCAGCCTTCTCTCAACAAACAAGTCTCCGCCTTTCATTTGACCCTGTATCCCAAAGAAATCACTTAAGTTCACATTCTGTAATTGTTTTTCTCACCTTCCACTGTATATAGTTCAGCTGTTTGCGCCCTGTTATTCAAAGTCTGATGATGATCAAACTGATCGAAAACGTTTACTTTTAACTACAACAACAAAATTTTAAAAACCCTTACCCTATTTTACCCACTTTGCTGATATTACTTTGTTTCTTTTTAAGTAGCGATTCGCCTAAGAACGAGAGCAACTGAATACAGCAGGGTACCGGCAAAGTACACAAAATGTCAAGTTAATTAAAATCTGTGCTCCCATTGGACAATAGAGGCAAAAGCGCGAAATTCAAATGTTTTTTTCGTTTTTTAAATTTTCCAGTACGATGCAAAGCTTGATTTTCGACTATTAATAAAGGTTGCTACACAACAAAGATAATGTGAAGTTTCGAAAAAAAATCATAATGGGGAACAAAAGTTATGAGCCCGAGAACAAGTTAGAGCTGTTGGGGACTTGCGATATGTGCATTATCACTTCTAAAATTACCTGCTAAACAATGGATGCTTGTTACACAAGACTCCACAATACAAAAAAGGTTTAATGTGTCCGCAGTGAATGAAACCACAACAAAATGATTCTAAATAAATTTTAAAACGTAGTTTGTGGATTTTTCTGTATCTCTCCTCCAGTTTTCATTTTGTTGATTTCCTTCTCAAAAAGTACAAAACAAAGTATGAAATGGCGAGATTGCGAGATCATGGTCCCGCATAATGTACTCAGTGTGAATGCTACAATTACCCTGCTGTACCGCTTATCATTTTCTTTGTCTACAAATGCAAGTTGCTATAAATCCTATGAATGATTTGTTCTTACGTTTTCCTAGCAATATGCGCAATCTTAATTCAATTCAACGCTCAACTATTCCGTTTAGGTCGCACGTGAATTTCGGATCGTTCATGATTGCCAACGCAGATATACAAAAGCAAATACTCTAAAATCGGACTAAAAATTTGCCTGTCTGCATGTTCAAAATAAAAAGTCTATTACATCCATAATGTGGTAATTTGAATACTATAGACGTAATACGTCTACTGGTCCAAGCAAATTTCAGCATTTTTACACACACGGCTGTCAGTTCATTCATTCCAGGTTCAGAGAACAAAGAGACAAAGCAGCATTTAGGCGAAGTGTTCCACGAGGCCACATCTCCATAATTTATTTTTGCTTGGTACAAGCACTGCGTCAATAGATAAAACTGTTCTCATTAATAGCGTACCGCGATCATGGCGGCGGAACTACTCCGTCAAGTTCGGTAAAGGACTTTAGCTAGCATCCTTCGGCTCGCTTTCTTGCTGGTTACTGGCTTCAACCTTTTGTCATTTTCACCGTTGCAATTCTATCTCCGCACGCCTGACATATCCTGCGCTTTCTATTGCTCTTGTGCTTAACATCGTTTTAGAAGATTTTTAGTTCTTTATCTATACTGT
>JANRMR010158661.1:0-12395 GCA_025434825.1 Bergia sp. 'catenularis' | reverse complement strand
TTTCATTCCTATTAGTATAATGTAGTATTTTAGTATCATGTATTTTAATTGTAGTTTTTGGCATAGAAGAGCCAATTGTTATTATTATTATTATTATTATTATTAAAAATTAACTCCAATCTCGTTCAAACAACACTAAAACTTCCTTTCGGGAAGTTATTACATTTCTGGCCCAATCTTGTTACATCAGTACGCCATTTTGCCTGAACACGAAAGTACTTACATGATCAAGTTCTTGAGATCCCCGGAATAGTTCATAGCCACATACTCCATGGATTGTTGGATATGCTCACGCTGAACTGCTTGGAGTGAATAACAAGCCAAGGCAAGGACCAGCTTGCCGAGGGAGGTCAAATCCTCTTGCTAACAAGAAATGAAGAAGAAAATTAATTGTCCACTTTATTATGTTTCTTTTTTTTCAATGCGACATCACAGAAACAAAAACCAGTAAGATCTCTGACTGCCGACCAGGAGGTACTGAGTATAATCCCCGGCCTGGTCAATGTTTGAACTTTGTGGGACCTTCTTTCGCCACACCATCCATGGACAGAGATGTCAGGCCGTTGGCCGCAATTCTCGAAAAGAGAAGGATAATTCCGGTGTTATGGTCTGTTACATAGAGGATATTACATGGACGCGCGGAGCGTGTTTTCAACACAAGGAGATAAAATTCGTATCTCCAAGCGGCCATGTAATGTTCTGTTTATTACATTAATATAGATAAAATACCAGGTACGATGCGGTTAATTATTGACAAAAGTTATGTTGAATCCTTTTAATGTTCCAAATACAATCTAGCGATCAGAAAGTCGAACTGAAATAATTTGACTGAGATCTTGTTTTGACGGATAGCAAGAAATCTGAAATTTTCATTTTCTTTCGACACTTGAGGATTTTCAGAATCTAAAGGAGGGCAAACAACAGAAAAATCATAATCACGAGTAGTCTCAGTAATATTTTCGTCCAACTCCACCATGACAATCAGACAGAAACTGAGAAGCGACAGGAGCGAGCGGCCGCAAGGAGATTAAAAAAGGGCGCAAAATCTACGAGCGCTGGTTGGATGACAAGTACGTAACCATGGTAATTTGATATCTTCACACGTGAAGAGAACAATGATATATTCACTGCGCGAGTACAGGTTTTTAGAAATAGAGAAATTCTGGTATTTTATATATAATTATGTGATAAACGCTTTTTTCCATGAGAACAACTTTATAAGAACAACGAGGATAGGAAGACTCGGAGCTACAGACATAGTTTCAAGACGATATATTCAAATTCGTCACTTAACCCGAATCAGTAACAAAACGCCAAAATTTTAACAATTTTGCAACCTTTATTTTCATACATAAACGTTTTAACACCATGTAAAACTGATTGCTAAAAAATAAGCAACTTTTGTGCAATTATATATACAGTATTGAACTCTCTGCCAATCAATGAACGCGTATTTCCAACGATCAAACAGATTGGAACTGGCAACCTGACATTTAATTTTAAATAGCCATCTTCGTTACAACATTGTAGATTATAAAAACAAGAACAACCTAAGAACAATTTGAGGCTGAAAAATCCAAAGAATTAAGAACAATGAGCCTCAATCAAAATGTCTGGTTCTTATAATAAAAAAAAAAAGCGTGTAACTGAGGACACAACATACTGTCTCAGAGACAAATCATTAAGAACCGCTGAACCATACACTCAGCCATACACTTGATGGGAACAGTTTGCTTAAAAGCCCCCCACCTAAAATGTAGGGAGAAGAAAATGATGATTCAGATTTCAGATTGTTTCACGTCATACCTGAAAGTGAGGCACCATAGCATTCGGACTGTTACTGGCGTCAAAACTCAGCACGTCAAATATACCACCTCCATTTATTCTTAACCTAAAATGGAATGTTAATTGTTAACTTGCGGTGTCTCTGTTTTCTAATGTTGCTAATTAATGCCAGGTGAAAAAAGATTGGTTTAGAGAAGCCGAATATCCAAGATTTTGCCATCAACCCTAAATTGATTTTGAAGAGAAGGCATTTTTTTCACAAGAATTAGAAAGCTATCTGATAGTGCATTAGATCATAAACAACTCGTGGTATCGCCGCCAAATTAAATTTTGCCTGTCTGTCTGTCTGTCTGCCAACCTGTCTGTCTGCCTGGCTGCTTGTCTGTCCGTCCATTTGTCTCTCTGTTCATCCGTCCGTCCATCTGTTCCTGTCTATTCATCCGTCCGTCCATCTGTCTGTCTATCTGTCTGTCTATCTTTCTTTCTTACCTTGAGTTCCCAATCAGTAAAATCTTCGAAGGGTCGATAACCCTACACGCCAGGCCAGCTGCGTGCACAGCTCTCAGAGCAGACGAGAGTTGAATAATGTAACTCCATATCAACCTCTCTGGCATCAGTCCTCCTTGTTTTGCCCCACGTCCAGGTCCCATCATGCCACGCCCACTTGGTGGGAAGAGCAGACTTCCATCAGGGTTGACCGGAAGGTGAGATTCCGGCCCGGTAAAATGACGCGACAGGAGGGTCTCGGCTCCAGGGTGATAGTCGTAAACAAAAACCAGCGCTGCAAAGTAAATTCGTAATAATAAATTTATACAACAGACTTTTTCCCTTCTATTTAGTCCTCAACTCCTAGCAAGCCCTTCCTTCTAATAAGCCCCCATACTAATAAGTCCTGGCTCAGTTTCAAAGACGTGTCTGAAATGTAAATAAGTCCCCTGCCTGCATCAAGACCCACGCCCCATGAGGTAGTTCTTCTTATTTTTGAAATAAAATGCCTATGCCAGTTACATGTAAACAGTGCTAGTTAACACTTTTTTTATTTTTTGAAGGTTATACAGATAATTCACTTCATTCAATTCTAAAAAAGCTCGAAGCAGCACACGTATTTTATGCTTTAACATTAAAGAGATTAAAACCCTCGTTTACGGCAAACGGTAAACGGCGTTAGTTGCCACGTGGCCCTTGTTTCCCTTCATTACCGTTTGCCGTTTACCGTTTGCCGTTTACTGTTTGCCGTTTCTAAGTGAAGGCAAGTAGTTCCGTGTTAGCCATAAACAGAACTATTTTGCACTATTCTCGTGTACTCATCATTTATTTTGAGGAAATGTAAACGGGAATCTGACGTTTGTCGTTTGTCGCGAGTCTGAATCTCTCTATTAAGAGTTGCCTTTGTTTTGTATTCGGCATTATTTCAAGTTTTACTGATCTTGATTTTGATTTAGATTTGCCTACTTAAGAGATTTTATTTTTGGCTGTAAATTCTGATTTTCTACGAAATAACGCTATACACATTTAAATTTATTATTTTCATTATATTTATTATTATTATCATCATCATCATCAACATCGTCATCATCATCATCGTCGTTAAATGTTCACTTTTTTAGTCTGGGCTTCATAAATATTTACGTATTTTGTTCGAGACAGGGCGCTCCTTTGAGTTTTTACAGTATTTAAAAAAAATAGTTTATATGAAGCACTTACAATTATCATTGAACGCTTTAGTCGTAAAAACCTCCCTTAACGAAACCAAGTTTGAGTGGCTAAGCTTTTTCCATTGGTCCACCAACACCATAGACTTGGCATTCACAAGTCGGAAACCTGCACGCAAACGAAAGAGCAGTCAGTAAGAATGAAGCGGGAGTCTTTGACGGGGTCTTGTCAAAATCTGGGCGACTGGGTTCAACTCCGTGTACCAAGTACGCAATCAACCAATTTAAAAAAATTAGTAGTCTTTAGAAAACAAAGATATATAGACTACTTTCATAATATGCCCCAGTGGCCATAAAAGCCCATAAAGAATAACTTCAAATCGAAGTCAATTTCCAAGTCCTCATACATTTGCTGTATTTTGGCCTTTCTGGCCTCGACTCAAAGTTGTTGTTCTTGGCCACTGGGGCATATAGACCAGTTTCCTACTCCCAGTTGCCGCTGATTACAATGACTATAGACTCGTTTTCGCAGTGTAAGCCTCGACTTGATGTCAAATATTCACAAATACCAATATAGATATGAGCTATTCACAACTCTGTGTATTGTTGGAGATTTGGAACTCGCCGGTGTTTATGTAGATCCAACACCAAGTTGAGACTAACACTGATAAATGAATGTTGTTATTGTAGTGAGAGGCAACTGGGAATAGAAAACTGGTCTATTATGAAAGAGGTCTATATTTCTTCATAAGTCTGATGTTATAGGAATTTAGCTTTCTGTAACTTAATCGTTACCAAAATCTGACTATCCTTACAATTTGCCTCTATAAAAACTTAGATTGGTGTCCCGACGGACAGTGCCTGTTTACTGAAATTTTACTTTGAAACTTAAGCCTGGTTCTCATATGTCGGGAAAATCCCCGACGATCGGCGATTTCGGTGTTTCCCGATCATCCCCGATTTTCCCGACTTATGAGAACATAAATCGAGAATTTATCCGATTGTCGGTAACAGTCGGGGATGAATCGGGAAAATAGAAGGCGTTTCTATTTTCCCGACGGATCCTTGATTATCCCAGACTTCTGTGACAGTTGCCGACAAATGAGAACACAATTTTCGTTCATCGGCGACGGCCGCACATCAAGCCCATCATCGAAGGAAAGCAAGACGGCGGCTACACTGCACGTGCTGAAAATCTTCTGGTTCTTCACTTTACAAGTTGATTTTGACGTTGTGAAAGTGCAATTCTTACTTTCACAAGTGCAAGAATAAATATAAATTGAGAACAATGAAAATTCAACTCCCTTCTTGAGCAAACCACGATTCTGTTTACAAAATTTTAATTTCGCGCCTTTTTATTTCCCGCGTCAGATCGGCGATGTTCACTGTCATCGGGAGGAGTTTGGGGGATATAATTTCTGAGATTGGCAATATCTGGGACAGTCGGAGATAATTGGAATCGCCGACTATCGGGGATTTTTCCGACACACGAGAACCAGGCTTTAGTTTTCTAGTCAATAAAACCTTTTGAACATGAGCAAAGCCATGAAATAGCCCTTTCAAAGTCCCTCTGGAAATTACAAATCATCCGTACTATTTCCCTATCCAAAACCTTAAACTGATATCCGAACTGTCCCTGTTTATAGATATTTTAGCCTATAACTGACTTAGTTTTCTTCTCAATAAACCGTTGAACATGTGCAAAGCCGTGAAAGCGGCTTTTGAAATTGCCACTCAAGTGTCTCTCAGTGTTAAGTGCGAGTGAAACAAATACTCACCATGAATGCGCCTTAACACATATACCAGACTGTCTTTGGAGTTAATGGCCTTATAACAAGTCGTTATGTACCCAAACGTCCTTTGGGCCTGAAATAAAAAAAAGGAAACCACATATCTGAAGTAATATTTACCTTGTGGAAAAAGATTGCTGTAGTTTTAACTCTTGACTTGCTATTGCCAACGCAAAATTTAGTTTTGCAAAATTCGGTCGAAAATTTTAGCAATCATTTTCATTTCATTCAAGTTCCAAAACTGTAGCATGGAGACTTCTGTAAAGTTTGAAAAATGTAAACAAACTATGACGTCATTGTGACAATGTACCAATTAATGGAACACCAAAATAGAACAATGCTGCTGTGGCAACTAGTTGCTAAGCAAAATCCAAACACCGTTATTCCCGAAAATATTTCTTGGCTAGCGAAAAAAGCGCTGGCCTGTGTTATTGATTGACGGTGTCATAAATTTCCTTAAATAAAAAGTAACGTTTGAAGCTTCGAAGCTTAAAAATGCGCAATTCGTTTTAGATTAAAACTGTGGAAGGAAATAAGAAAGGAACTCAAATCGTTTCATACTCTTTTTCGATACCCTTTTTGAGTAGACTACAAATATTTGTTATCTAAAATTGAAAATAGATTTTAAGTGGTTTTAACTTAATCTTTGCAAAGACGACTTTTCTGTAAAGCAATTGTTTTATTACTGATATACTCCTTTTTTTAAAATAAAGTTAATCGTCATCTATATGGTAATAAGTTCCTTATCAAAACCTTACCTGGTCTGTTGGAGTGTCAATTGGTTCTAGCGGACACAGCGTATGATAGCTGTCAACGTCTGGAGGAGAATCTTCAATGGAAACAAACTACGTTAGGTGGAATAAAACATGTATATAACTGATGTAAATAACTTGAATCTGACAAATAAAACAGTGCTAGAAATAAGCGACCTAATGTCCGAAAACCTTAAAAATGTAATAATAATGACATCAACGTCAGTGTTAACTTCTTCTGCTCACAAACTTCAACTGATTCTCCCCGAGAATAGCAATAATATGTTTAGGTTTCATGAGGACTCGGATCAACCGACTATGGTAAGCAAAACTTATCTTACCAGTATAAAAAGTTGCATAGTTTTAACAATTTATGTTGACAAGTACTTAATATTGTGTCGCTTTGTCCAAGAACTTAACGTTGCTAAATTCTGCTTGCAAAAGTTATAAAGAGACAAAGGGTGGTTTGGATTATTTAGAACTGAATTTAAAACTAAATAACGTACAAATCTTCAGCAAATAACGCAAATTTAGTCAGGGAATTGATAGACTTTAGAACTTCTACAACTATCAAGGCTTTGACTTATTTTACTCAAGCACAAAATTAATGCACGCTTTTTTTATAAGAACAACGAGGCTCAAATCGTCCAAAATTTAAGAACAATTTAAGAACAATCTGAGGCTGGGAAGACTCGGAGCTACTGACAATGTTTCTAGACGAAATACTGAGATCCGTTACTTAAACCGAATCAGTAATAATACACCAAAGTTTGAATGTTTTCGCAACATATATTTCCATACATAAATGTTTTAACATGTAAAACTGATTGCTAAAATCTAAGCAATTCCACATCTTGTGATCAATTTAATTTAAAGGATTAAATCTGTGCTTTGATCAATGAACGCGTATTTAACGTCCAAACATATTGGAATCGGCAATCTGACACTTGAGTTGAAAAGTCACCTTTGATACAAAATTGTAAAATTAAGAACAAAATTAAGAACAACTTGAGGCTGAAAACCCCCAAAAAATAAGATCAACGAGTCTCGGCCAAAATATCTGGCTCTTATAAAAAAAAGCGTGTATAGATTTTTTTCAGTTTACATTCCACACATATGTGCATAATTTGTAACTTATAATTCAACAAACAAGTTTACTTGGGTCATCAGGATCTAACTGCGCTTGCATCAGTGCGTGTTGGTGGATAAGCTCCTGTGGTGAAACAAGAAAAACTGTTTGGCTTCACACACAAAACAAAGACTGTGACAGTCAGGTCCCGTAGTACATCAAACATAAAACAAGCATACGTTCTAACTTTTGAATAATTTTCCAATCTTCAAATATAAGCAATAAATTGGTTCTAATAATATAGAAAATATCACACGGGGCTGCAAAGAAAAAAAAATTATTTTCTAGTTATAAAACGATATTTATGAATGACTGCATGAATAAAATAGTGTTTACTCGAGAAAATAAAATGCGTATTACTTCAAGCCGCCATAAAATGTTATTTTTATTATATAGAAAAAATCACATTTTTTCTAAGGTTTTCGAAAAACTTCAGAATTCTTTGGAAATTTTTCTGAAACCTTTGGAAACTCTCACAAAAGGTTTTAGAGAAACCTTTGCCAATGTTTGAAAATGTTCATAAAATCCTCAGTCTGAATTTTTCTAAAAACCCTTGGAAACTTCCACAAAATGTAGAATATTTTTCAGAAAGCTTGTGAGAATAATTTTATGGAAAATATGCCATTAGCGTACCAGAAGTAGTTTCATAAGAGTTTTACCGGAGGCATAGTTTCTAGTAAAACACTGATAAATGTCTACTGTACTGTAAATAATGACACCAGGGGTCGCCGTTAATGGTGGACCGATAGACATTGTCCATCAAAAAACAGGTTGATCCAGTAAAAATTCACGGAGATTTAGGGCTGGTAGACCGTCATCTCTACAAGCTTTCACCACATTTCGATTCATATTAGTCCCTGAAAATATTATTTTCTTTGGAGCCACGAGATAAAGGTAGAATATGGGAAGTACCGTGGAAGTACAAGTTTAGTTGCAACATTATTTCATTTGGCAGTCCAGACGAGCACGTGCTGGTGGATAAGCTTTTGGCTTTGCTAAAAATGATTACCAGTAATACCCCTAGGTCAGACATGTCCACTGTCTTGTTTGATCCACCAAAATTTGAGCAAGTCCACCAGATTTTTTCCTTGTGGACCTGTTGTCTACCAAGAGAAAAAATTAAGCTCTAGACATGGACACCCACCTGTCTGATCTGAGCAGACATCGAGAATGTATTGTTTCTTGTCTGGTTGTTCTGAAGGTGTGCCAGATGGGACGGTTCTACCTCGTACACCTGATATGATGGCAACAGCTGGTAATAATAATATTAATATTATTAATAATAATATAATTTACTAAAATATCCCAGAGGGCTTTCCAAAAATTTAAATTACACACATTGATTTAAAATAATAAAGTATATGAAACATGGCTCAACATTAATGCTGACTCAATGACCCCCAGGCACTTTTTACCCCTTCAAGCCAGACTGGGCCAGTAAGTTTTGAAAACTGGATGCCCGAAGGGGCCAGTAAACTCTTTAAAAAGTCACTGTTGATTTTGTAAGTGTGAAAATACCTGGTCAGTCTTTTGATGAATGAGATAAGAAACTCAATCAAAATTAGGGTAATCATATCCCAGACAGCGTCAACTTATGACATCAGTGAAATCAACAAGGATGAGAATGCACAGACCCAAAACTTTCACATTGGCCTAGTGCACTTTCAAACTGGGCCAACAGGTTTTGAAGTTTACTGGCCTGATGAGCCAGTGACCTACATGTAAAATGCTTAAAATGTTGAGCCCTGTGAACTATTTGGCTAAAATACAATGAAGAAAAAGGAAAGACCTACCATGCATTGTAATATTCTTAAAACATGAAGACAGCAATGCTGCACTTCGAATTTTAGTAGCTCACAGCCGATATCCTTTTCTTTTTCTCTGCCACTGAACTTAAACAAACAACTGCAAGGCTTCTCATATCATAACAGATTACTGCCAGTTTCTGTCAACTGCTGTTACTGAAAATAGTTCCTGTCATTCAAAATGTTTTGTACAAAAATTACCTGGTTGCCCCTATTTTTTATTGTGTTAAAAGTTGTTGGAATAACATGGAAAACTTTTGAACAAATGTTAAAGAAATTTTAAAAATATGTTTTGGTGTTACCTTAATATGGTCACACAAAATTTTATTTCTGATTTAGAAATTTGCTTTGAACAATTGTTTGACAGCTGTTCATTAGTTATTAATGAAATAAAAAAATGGTGTTTACTTACTAGTGAAATTCATTTTTGTGTAAAATGCAGTCGAATACATGACTGTGTACGTGTACATGTATGTGTACAGCCAGGTCAAGTAATTATTAACTGTGTAGTCCAACTTAATTTATATCTCATATTTAAACCAAAGATAAAGTTTGTTAGAATAATCAGCACTATTGTTAGCTTGCAGTGAGATGCAATATAACTAAAGATCACAAAAATATTTATCTACCTGCCAAAAGTCTTCAACTGCACAAAATTGAGACAAGTGTAAAGAAAGACCAAACCTTGAGTTCTGTGGCCATTTTAAAGATATTGCAACCCCTGGAAGACTCCTAAATGTATACTAACAGGGGGAATGTTAGTCAAACCTCTGTGGGTTTAATTCTCCAGGTTTGGGTATTCAAAGCAAAATACTTATATTTGCATACAAAATGGTGCCTTTTAGGGTTGCCATAGTCAGTTGAATGGTATATCACAAAAATATTGGAACTATGTGTAACCTTAATTCATGACACCATTTAAACAGGCTACATTTCTGATTGGTACCTTTTAGGGGTAAAATTCAGCTTATGTCACACCCAGATTGGTACCATTCAGTGGGCAATTGAAGTTTTCTGATGAGCATCCCTGTCCTTTTCAAATATAAGTCTCTCTCTCTCCTCCCCCCCGGCCCCCCTCCCCTAGTATCACCAACAAATAATATTGTAAACAAATTGAAAATTTAACATACAACAGCAGGTTGTTGTTGCCCAGAGGGTTGGCTGTAGAAGTATGTTGTACCCCCAACAGCTTCCATTCGCTCCGTCTGCTGCGGTGGGGCCTGGGTCAGATTTTGATTCTATGAAAGTGACAACAAAATAAACCGCATAATCAATCTAAAATAATAATAAGTTTAAACCTTTATAGCACTATTTCTTAGAAAATCAATAGTGCTTTACATCTAAGAGTTTTTAAATATATCTGAGGAGTAGAAGGTGTAAAGAAAACTCAAGATCACTAAAACTTGAAACAAAAGCAACATTTAATGTTAAACTTCAGTTTGATTTCTTAAAAGCCACAGTATGCGAAAGAGCCAAGTTTTAAAACAAAAGTTCAACTATATATATGTACACATAGTAAAGGTTTTTTAATTTTATGCATAAAACATTCCTGAGATACTGAAAGAGACGATTGTCAGCCTTGAGAACACTTAACACTTGCATGATAATTTCTTTGCTTGAGTCCCCCTATACCGCATGTAGAGGTCCCTAATAGTTGATTAAAAGGGCTCTTTCATGGCTTTGTGCATGCTCAAGATTTTATTAACAAGAAAACAATTTCAGGTTAAAATATTTATAAACAGACACTGTTCAGATACCAATCTGAGTTTTTCAAGAGGTTAATGGCACAGATGGTCTGTTTTAGGCAGTGATTAAGTTGGATTACATGTATACATGTAGTTATCAACATTTATGTTCTGGGCCAGAACACAAACACATGAATTGCTTTAAATCATAAAATGCATAAAACCTTGACAAAAGTGATTGATCACTCTCTTTTTAGTGGATTAAGATGTTTTTTTTAAAAAAATCTTTGGATAAATGCCATAAAAATGTAACTTTTGAAAAAAGATCAAATCAAGTGATTCAGCTGTAAAAGATTCCCTTTAAACTGCTTATAAAAACAACTTACTGCTGCATTTGGCAAGTATTCAAAGGCTTGAGATATCGCTGGTGCTTGCTTCTTGGGTGGAGAGCCCAAAGGTTTTGGTGAGTGGAGTGGTGACACTGGGCCTCCTGGAGCTAATGACGACACAAACGACTTCTTGGATGGTGAAAGAGGTGATGTTGAACTGCTACCAGTGGGGGATGGTAGGTTTGGCATCATTCCACCTTGCTGACCCTAGTTACAAGGTACAAAATTAATTTATAAAAATAAATAAATAAATAAAAAACAGAACTGGCATTAAACTAGAGTAACATAAGTCACACTTAGTGACTAGTCACACTTGCACCCATGGGCCATCCACTACTCTGCTCCAAAGTGACACTTGGTGATCGCACATTCAGCTCTGCCACACCAACAATATGGAATGGTCTACCAGCAGACATTAGGAAATGCACCAATCTTAATAATTTTAAGTGTAAACTCAAAACATTTATTTTTACAAGTGCTTTTAATTTTTAGAAATAAAACTTATTTATCTATTTATCTATTATTATATTAGTTAGGATATTGTGATATTTTAATGCACTGATTTTTACAAGTGCTTTTTATTTTTATAAATAGGATTTATATTATTATATCAGTTAGGTATTATGATGTATTGACTGTGTGCAGCTGAACATTGTATGGAAGCTGCACATTATAAACTCAATTTTATTATTATTATTATTATCATTATTACTAGTCTGAAGCAAGGTGAAATAGATGAATAACCCTGGCCAGTTCATCTGCTGAGTAAAATTAAAAATATCTGCTAGCTGCAGGCTATGGCTGGCAAATTCTGGACCTTACTAGCCACTTTTTGTAATTTTCTGTCTGTTTCTACAAAGTAACCAGTAAAACATAATTCATCTTTCAAAATGGCCTACAAATTTAAGTGTACTTTGAGAAAGTTATATTGAACCTCCCTAATCCTAGCCTGTCAGCTTACAGTTTTATTTGTCTACAGTCTAACTTTCAACATTTTATTGATTTGCAACTGATTACCAGTGATGGTAAATTTCTGCTACAGTATCTTGATTTAATAATATTATAGTCTTATACCTTGTTGGCATTAACAGCCAATGAGGACAGGTTAGTGATAAGCCTGTCTTGAGTTATGTTTGAGAGAAGCACATTATTGCCCTTATAACTTCCTCTTGGACCCTTGGATCCTATGGGGCCATTATTCATAGGGGCTCCTGGAAAGGGCTGTGACATGGGCATTGGAAAAGGTGGTCCACCAAACATGCGGTCATCTGCAAAGCACAGTTCCAAGTGTTACTATATGGTACATATTATGTATTTTCATTAATATATACTATATAAACTCTCTATTAAGCCCTGGGGAACTTAATATTTTATCTCCAGCCTTCTAGTGATCTTATTAAAGAGAAGG